>VZRF01003566.1:385915-669808 GCA_013396875.1 Vireo altiloquus | reverse complement strand
AGGAGAGGAGAGGAGTGGAGAGGAGAGGAGAGGAGAGGAGAGGAGAGGAGAAATGCTTCATACTATGAAAGCTCTCTGATACTAATATATGCAGAATTAGAAAATAAGTGACATAGGGAAATTAAAACATTAGAGTACAAAGAGAGAGATGCGAGAAATAAATGCCTTTTAGAAAGCATTTGAAACTACTTTAGCTATGATTTCATGAAATTATGAAACCTTCTAAGAAAGTTTAACTTTTCTGAAAAGACAAATGAATAAGTACTGTGCCATTCATTTGCAACACATTAGATCATTAAAGGAATGTTCAGACCACCTTCACAGGGCTATTAATTGATGTGTTCCAGATTACCAGTTGAAAAGATCAAAGTATGTAGATGATAATTTATAGTTGCTCAGCTGATCAGTGACAATTTATTTATCTTTGATGACTCTTACTTGTTCAATTACATGCTCATATCCTAAACTGTGATTTGCAGTGACTGATATCACCTTGATATTAAGCAGAATAACATGCTCTAAGACAAACTGTCTTATCAAAAACATTACCTAGCGTCATATGTAAAAACAAACTGCTACCTAGGCAACACTCTGTGTTTGTAAGGCCGTCATTCCCGTCTGAGCTATTCAGCTAAGACCGAGGTCTTCCAGATTTACTCCTTGGATGTGTCCAAACACTTCGTTATCTTGTCACAATTGACTTGTAGGTCATGCTGGGAACTACGCCTCTTGGAGAAGATCAAATAAATAATTTCTGGGGAGATTATGACCTTCTTCTTTTCTTTATGACAGAATAGAAGTGAAGTATTGAGGCATTTATACACATTAGTCTAGTGAAAAGTCAGGGCAGCAAAATGACCTGTCTAGAGTGAAGTCAGAATTTGATATGTCATATCTCATGGAAATGGTGTCTACAAGCCTCCAGCTGTTAGTGAAACTTGAGCAATCATGCCATCCCCCAAACCTTAGATCTGAACACTGGATTCAGATATTTGTCCTAGTTCATGCATACAATGACATTCTGAAACAAAACTTCCACTTATGCAAGGAGTCGGGGAAAAAAAAAGAATAACCACTGAAATATTATCAAACATCTTCCATGCTAAGTTCATAACAGGGACCTTGGGAGGTCAGGCTTTTCTTATTTTTCCTGCAGATTCTTTGTATCACTCCAGCAAGATAGTCTCAAATGCAGACACTGTGGAAGTTGTAACATTTTTAATTTAGACGAGCTTAGTGCCATCACTTCTGAACTTGTGAAAGCTTACTTCCTTTGCCACCTTCCCCTCAAGAGAAGACATTAATTCTTAACTCTTTTATACCTTTGCTTTAGAGAAATTCCAGCTTTAAGAAGGTCAGATTCATAACTTAAGAGAAGTTGTGAAGATGTGGAAGTGAAGACATTGTGCTGTTTTAGGACTAGAATCCACGAACTAAAAGTATTAAATAAGAAATGTTTTAGGATACTTTCTAGTATGAATTTGCCAATGAAATACAGAACAAGTTATCCTTAATGGCTTGTTCACTCAGAGGGTATTTCTGTGTACTAGAGTTACAGCCTCCTGTGAACCACACCACCTACACAGGGATTTTCCAACAAAAAGTACAGAGATTAGTCACTGTCCATTTCATATCACAACATATGATATGAAACTATACTGTGATAGTAACTCTGTGTTTTAATCTTCCAAAATCCTAACTGGTTATGATCCTTAGTCACTATTTAAAAGAAGGAAAAGTCACATCCACTTGAAGAAACTCACAACAAAATGAAAAGTTGTGTGCAATATACTCTTAAATGTTTGGAATAATTGAATTGAAAAAAGTGACTAAAAGAGCAATCAACAAAAAGGGAAATAGGATTTATAAGTAGAAAGAAAAAAAATAAGAAGGTAGAACTATGAGTATCCTGTATACAGGATTTATACAGGTTCGTATACCACTCAGTGTCAGGAAGTTCTGTGGGAAAGTTTGCAAACACAAATGTGTGTTTTTTAAGATGCAGATAACATTATGTAAAACAATGTGTTTACAAAAAAAATACATTGCATATATTACTCAAGTGAAAAAATCTATTTGCTCAGAAGACCTGGAAGTAGTACAATTTATTGGCCCACTTCACTTCGGTGGTTAAATACTGGCATCTGTACTTGAAAATCTTTCATTTGTTGTTTAAGATTTGTTGCTTATTTGTTTGGTTTTAGTTGTTGCTTCTAAATGACAGAACGAAAGGATGAAAAATGCTTAACTATAATATTTCCACTTGATTCTGTGTTTTGCCTGGAAATTGCAGTATGCAGACATGAAAGACAGCTGAGAAGCATGCAGAAATAATTCTTGAGAGAAGAGATGAAACCTGACAGACACAGAATGATTCTAACTAATTAATCATAACCATCAACAACTGTAACCACAAACATCGTGGTTATTGTGCAATTAACATGCCAAGTTGAATCATATAGCAGCTCCATAGTTTTCAACATAGTCTTGTTATTTTATTCTGCATGTAAATATTTCTTCTAATTCACTTTGGTCCAGTACTTCAGGACTTATAAATGCAGAAATCCTACTAAAGTTCAGAGAGATTTTGGTACCTATGAATTCCCTTTCTTCTTCAAGGCTCTGGGGGAAATTAAGCTTTATTGAAGATACTGATGGTATTAATTGATGTTGTTGAAACTAGGTGTAAAACAATGAAAAATTCTTCAAAACTCTAAATTTCCTTAACCTTCCTGGGGTACCTTACCATGAAAGATTAAATTATAGAAAAAATTACTAGTTAGACAAGATGAAACAGTGGAAGAAGTATAGCCATTCATAATTTGTATAAAATCTGTGTGGGATCACAAGTAGGGAGTATTTTAATTGAAAAGTCATATTCTCTTTTAAAAATTATGGTATGGTAAATAGTGAAATAGTTTAATTTTTGTCTTTTATAAAAAGTTTAAGAATTTTTGTCTTTTATAAAGAGTTTAAGTTTTCTAGTTAATAATAATGTATAAATATAAATTATCTAATTTGAGAAGGAAATTAAAAATAAAAAGTAATTATACTAGATTTCATGCAAGAATCTATAAAATTAATTTAGGAAATAATTNAAATAAAGTAAAATGTAATAATAACAACAATAATACTTATAATACTAACAATAGTAGTAGTATTTGTAATTAAAAAGGAGAAAACAGAAAGAGAGAGAAAAATAAAACCCAAGAGAAGCAAGTGATGCACAATGCAGTTGTTCCCCACCCTCTGACGGATGCCCAGCCTGTCCCCCAGCAGCGATCAGTGCCTCCTGGCCAACTCCCCCTGGTTTATACACTGAGCATGATGCTCTGTGGTGTGGGATATCCCTCTGGCCAGTTCAGGTCAGCTGTCCTGGCCATGCTCCCTCCCAGCTTCTCATGCCCTTCCTCACTGGCTGAGCATGAAGCACTGCAAAGTCCTTGATTTTGGATGATCACTGCTTAGCAACAATCAGCACATCAATGTTTTGTCAACATTATTCACATTAATCCAAAACACAGCACTGCCCTGGCTACTAAGAAGAAAATTAACTCTATCACAGACAAAACTAGCGCACTAGGACAGCTAATTATTACTCTAATAAATTGTATTATGGTAGAAATATATTGGCCTTATTTATGGATTCATGACTTCACTGTGATAGGAAATGTAGAAAGTACAAAAAAAATGTTCCCTACTAACAATATAAACCAGCTAGACATAGACAACTGTGATGAAGAACAATAAACAGTAGACCAGGTATTTTTAAATTTTTATAATTTATAAAAATTATATAAATAAAAATATATCATTAAGGACATAAAATTGTTCCTTTATTTGACTATTTATCTGTATTTTATGATGAAAATTAGTTCAGGGTTATTGAATCAATAGAGTATACATTATATTTCAGATTCTGGAAGATGTTAATTCTAAATATAAGTACAGTATCTTGTGTTCCCCTTCTCTGTTTTTCACATTTTCAAAGGGGAGCCTTTAAGCATTCTCTTGAGCTCCTTGTCACCTTTTGTCAGCACTCCCTGAAAACGTCTGTATATTGACCCCCTTTCCTTACAAGTCCTTAATGATTCTTCAGATGTGCAGATAGAGGGTTGCTGTTATGCAGGCTTGAACTGTATCATTTTGCAACTGTTTTTGCATAGTAACTCCTTTGAGAAAAAAAAAGTTACCTTTTTCACATCATGTCACTCTGATGATCCATGAAGGATCAAAAACCTTTCTGGTAATAAATAATATCAGCAGCAATGATAACAAGCATGATACATTGTAAAGTGTTTCAATCTTGCTCTTATTTTGTCACCTAAAAGTCATTTGGTAATGTGATTTTTGAAGGTTCAAGATGTATTCATTTCCCATTATCAATGGTGGGATTATGTTCCTGTCATGGTAGAAATAATTTTTTCAGAGCTTCCTTTCACACTTTTTCTAGTAAATAATTTCAGTATTAAAAGTTGCTCTTAGATCAAATGAGTGATTCTACTAATACAGCTCCATCTACTTAATTTGCTATTCCAAGAAAATAATTGTATGTCCCTATTATGTCCATTGTATGTCCATATTGTATGTCCTTAAATAATCTATTAATTTGCTTGGACCCTTGGATGTTCTGTGGGTAGTGTATTTAATTCATCCAATGTAAAAGTTCCCTATTCAATCTGATGTGATATCTTTTCGATATCCACCTTTCACTCTTCTATAGCTTGTGTTTGTGGGCTATTAAACAGAACATTTATATTTTCTATTGTTTAGAGTGTACAGTCAAACCATGTTTTTGATTTAGGTTATAATGGTATTTTGAAAAACATGTTTTAATGTAATTCTTTTCCCTGTAAATCCTACCTTTTTTAAAGAGCTACAATTCCAGCTCAAGGTCTATTTCTTGGTCCTCTCTCAAATCCAAGGAGAGGAAAGCTACCCTCTCTTAGTGACAATGCAATAAATAAGTTTGTCCTTGGCCTGACAGAACAATCTTACCTTGTGTAGAGCTATTTTTACCCGATTGGAAAGAATATTGCCTCCTTTATACTTGTCTTTAGGTATCTTCAGAATATGTCTTTAAACATTTTAATACATATCATATTATGTCCATTTTAAACTCCATAATAAATTTACATATAAAATAGTTTAAGCTTACAGAACTGAGCAGAGGACATTGTTCTGCACCAATCTAATTACTACTTTAAAGCCAAAGTGACTGGTATAAGTCACTGATAATGAAGTACAAAGCCTTCTATACCTTCCATGCTAGGTTACCCAGCAGTAATTGCCTACAACAAAAACAGGATCTGTTTTTCATCTTTAATTTGATCCTAATTTCACAGCTGTTATCCCTGGACTGTTGTCTGGATCACAAAACCTGCCCCTTCTCTGTTGCTCCTGTTAGCTGCAGCAAACAGTTGAACACAGTGAATGAATGATCCTTCCTGCACATACCTAAAATGCCAGCTGCAGTGAAGATGAATTGAAAGGCCATTAAGTAACAAAATGCACTTCAGCTTTTGTACAAGTCCTTCTGTCAATGGCAGAACACTTACCCTTTTATTTAGATGTTTATTTTGTCGCTAGGCCTGCAAAGTTTTTGGTTGCTTCAATCACCTTGAGATTTTTCTATTTCACTTTACTCCTTTCACTTTCTGCAGAAGTGTTTCCTTTTCTGTTGAGTCTTATTTAAACTGTTACTCTTGTGATGGTGTCATTCTTCCACAATGCATATCAATACAAGAGTGCTGAGAGAAACCCATGCTTTAGCTCATTTCCAAAGAATGGGAATAGCCACTGCAGAAAGAGCTGCACTTCCTGGCAGCTGCTTTGGTTCAGATATCTAAATGGTTTTTCCAAGTTTATAACTTCTGTCAAAGATCAGATACTACACTGAGATAGTTATACTTGCTGTGTAAATGGGACATCCCGAAAGCACTGCACCAAACCCATTGGATTTAATGCCTGGCATCTTCAGGAGCTCTGAAATTTCCCTGTTATTCCCCTTTCACAGCAGAGACCATTCCTGTGACACACGTTGTACACTATATACATTTTTATAATTGAATAATTTCTTAGCAGTAAAGGAAATTCTGTAATTCCTGCCACATCCACTCCATCTAAAAGTGCTTTGTATGTTTTGGATATATATATTTATAGATCTTACCTTTGTATTTTAGACCTTACATTAGAAATGCTGGCTGGCACTTAACTACATATTTTCAAAGTGGTCAAGGCTGTTTCTTATGCTAAAGAGTATGGGAGTTATGTAGCTAAACCCGAGGAACTGCTTTGAAAATAACATGGTAGGTGTTATCATCTTTGCCTCTAGCAGTGAGATAAGAGTAAATTAATCTTTCAGGGCAAAAGATGGACACCTACGGAGCACAAGAGCACATTTTCTTATCAATCAACCACATACATCATAATTAGATGAAGGACAGACTCAGTCTGTGAGGGGCATTCAGACAAGTCACACATGTTGCAGATTTATACTGCAGCAAGGACACTGAACCGATGGCCAGTGCTGCTGTGTGAGAGGTTACAGTTTCCACCTCCAAAGCCAGATTCTCTCTACCTTTTCTCTTATTATCTACCTCTTTAGAGTTTTAAAGAGAAATGAAAGGTTCGTATAAATTTTTAGTAGCTATCTTCTTTTTTTCAGTGTAGATAGATATGAAATGGCTGAGATTTACAAGAAATTAATTAAATCCCTTAATTTGATTTTTCCATATTTTGCTTATTACTTTAACATGGGAGAACTTCAAGCATGGTCCTTCACCTTTCCTTCCTTTTAAGGTTTTCTATATTTATTTGTTTTACAGCTAAATCACTTCTTTGGTACCTCTTAATCCTTTTTCCACTCTATGCTAACAAGAAATCCAATTCAGAACCAATAGATTGCCAAAGAGAACTGAAATTCACAGCTCTTTGAATATGCTCCTCCTGTAGTTTGAAAATAATTGTTTTGAACAGATGGAAACTTGAATCATATATAGTACTTTTATTTTAAAATAAGAACGAATATCTTTGGTTTTCATTTGGTGAAAAAAAAATACATTTGTCCATCACAATGCATGTTTAAACCAGGAAATGGGAAAAAACGTATCCGAAAGTTGCTGTAACAAATTGCAAATTAATATTTAATCACCTGAGGACTTAATTAAGAAAAGTTTCCATTAAAATATATTTTTCCATCCAAAACAACTTTTTTATGCAGGAATATAACAGCCAACTATTTTCTGGACACAAAATAGTAATTACTCTTCTGCAAAATATACTGTCAGGTAACATGCATTAGGATGACACTTTTAAAAGAATTACACCAGAAGGTATTATAACCCATAGTGTGCTTATTTTAGAATGCAGTATAATTTTTTAAGTTTTAGTTATTTACTGACTTGCAGAATTTTGCATAGTTTTTAATGTAAACCTATTTTTTAAAAACTTCCACTGGACCCCACACACCTTTTCTCCATTCAAACATGGTACCTATTGTTGAAATCAAAGCACTAAATTATTTTGGCCAAAGACAGCACAAATTAAGATGCACATAAATTTTAGACTTCTGCTTGTACCCAAAACATATTTTGGAAATGCAGGGAAAAAAAATAACTACAATTACTTTTGCAAATCATTGAACTTCAGTTTTATGCTATTAGATCTGGGGCAAGATGTGGAATTTCAGCATCTGACAGAGATTTCAGAGCCCACTGAGTGCAGTTCAGATTAGAATAATTCTGTTCCACCTGTTCAAACTGCTTGGTGGTGTCTGGCTCATCCCAGCTCCTTGAGCTCTATGCAGAAATTAGGAGGCATGGCTACAGGTCATTGAATGTCAATGAGAGAAGTTCCCACTGGCCCAATATATTCCTGTTTCTGATCCTCATTTAGTTCTTGCTGAAGCTTCTGAGCCCTTTTCAAAGAGATCTCGTTGCTGCTCTCTTCGGGTTGATCCACATCAGATAGAAATGTCTCTAGAAAACTCCTGAGAGAGCAGAGGCTTTAAACACCATCACTGTCTCTGAGGCATGGGTGAAGACACCAGTCTGATGGCAGAACTGGACTCTCATACCTCTTTGCTACAGATATACATGCTAGGGCGTAACTATCCCCCCCAAACATGAATCCATGTTCAGTGTTCTGTGTGGTAAATGGAATAATAGGATCTTCTGGTTGAGAGGCTTTAAATAATCACAATGAACTGTTCATAGCCATGCCCTACAGCTTCATTCAAAAAATTTTGTTCCAGTAATGAAATAATTCTTATTGCCCTGATGGAGGGAAACTTTGGAGGGAAAATATATTTCCCCACAACTGGTTTGGACTTATAACACCAAAGAAATCAGAAGGAAAGTATTTAAAAGAGTAAATGTGCTATAGAGTAGATTTGGCTTTAGAACCAATGGGTTGATTTTCTTTTCTGTCATCACAATATGCTGTGTGCATTGTCCAGGTGGCATCTGCAACACCATCAGTCTGGATGTTAGCCAAAGTGTTCCCTCCAGTTGTATTCCTTCTTTTTCACTGTGTATGAATGCCTTCTACTGATGGAGAAAATCTAGCAGGATAAAGTAAAAAGAAATAAAAGCACTATTGAATGCATTTGTAAATGGCATATATATACATAGTCTGCTGCTTTTTCATTGATACTATATGCAAGTGCACTAAAAAGTAATAAACTGCTGATGCCACATGGAATTTTTTGTAATGGAAATAGATCTATTTTTCAAGACCTCCTATTCTAGATTAAGGTATGAAAAAAGGAACCGTCAACTTTACAAGGGGAAATAAAATATAAGTCAAAGTATCCACAAAATTTAAAATCTTTGGTATGTAACTAAAATGCTTTGTTCTTTTGATAGATCTTGGGAATTTTAGTGGTCGGACAAGAAGTGCTGTCTCTGTACGTGAAGGTCAAGGAGTTGTTCTGATGTGCTCCCCTCCACTTCATTCTCCAGGTACAGTAGGCTGCAGCCTGTATTCATGCTGCTCCTTTGCAGGTTCCTCATTGTTGGATGCCCACTATTTTAGCTACAATATGTATTTGATTGTGGAACTTCAAAGATGAGATATTCACAATTCTTCTGACATTTTTTGGACTACCAAAGGACTTATTTAAGCTCATGTATTGCAAATGCCAATGAATAGCAGCAGAGTGTTGTTACAAGATTGTCTAATTCCTGGTATAGAACTTGAATGTAACAATAGTCTCCATGCCATCAATAGTGAATATGCTGCCTTGAGGTCACAGAAGATTTCTTTTACAGTTTAGAAGCCTTCAGAAATTGCTCCAAATTCCAATGTCATGATAGTTTTGTTCAATACAAATTTTCTTTTGTTTTCGGTAGTAGAGACACAATTTGGTTGCTTCCTTTTGCTGTATAACTTAGTTTCATAAAACTGCATCATCGCTAAAAGTCACAATTAACATAAATTCTATGAAATGTCTGTGGATTCCCACATGAAAGCATAGGAATTCCAGAGAGGTTACTTTTTTGCTTTTCAAATTGACACTCCTGCAAAGTCTGCAGATAGCTATGTATGTCTTTATATTTGCATGTCATATAACACCTGGAGACACGATGCTAGACAGAATATCTTGTTTTTCAGTACATACAGTATGGCTTATCCTTTTCTTCTCTGGGAAATGAGGTCTGTACTGAGGGGATTTTTCTAGGCCAAATTTTAGGTCTAAAGAAAAGTGACATTGCAGATGGAAGATCTGCAGAAAATAAAATCTTCTCTGAGTTTCTGTTAGAGTAATGTGTTCAGTTTCTATTTATACTGCAAAGATTGTTATTACTGTATTACAATTATCAATGCTATCTCTCTGGTTTTCTCTCTTCTGAGCAGATTCTTTTGTTGTGGTTACCTCCACAATCTCTTTCTTTGACACTGCAGTCTATATGATGCAATTGAGTACATGATGTTAGGGCTTGACAGTGATAAGTAAACTGAGAGGGAAAAAGTGAGCAGAAGTAGGCAGAAAAATTGAGCGATGGTTTCAGCAGTGCAGTTGAATTTGATTTCCCCAAACAAACTGAGAGTGACAGGATAGATGGACACTAATAGTGAGTGAAATTGTCATATAACTTTTAAAAGCTACCATTCCACAAAATACATCTTTATATATCATCAAAATATTTAGAATTCTTTTCCTGAAATTATGCTTCTGAATTTTATTTAGTCAGATTTTAACTCAATATTCTACTGTAACCCAGACGTTGCCTTTGATGGTGAAAAACTAGTATCTTTCATTTTCAGCACCAGGCCAGCAATACCCCTGCTGTGCAAACTACGGTGCTCAAAACCAGCATTCAGTTGTTTTAATTTATATTGTTCGAGTGCCAGTAGACGATGCCAGCAGGAAAATTACTTCCAGAAAAATATTTTTGTCCTCCACTGGCATAATTTTTTCACCATAGCTAGGCCAGGAAAGGTTCTGCAGTGTGGTAGTCAATGAAAGCTGAAAAATTGCACTGATATGCAGATGTATACACAAACTCATCTCAATGTGAAGGGGACTTTGCTTCCCTTCCTTTTGTTCATTACATAATGCAGCTCTTCATCCAAAGGTTTATCAAGCACTTGAACAGGCTGCTCAGGGAAGTGGTGGAGTCACAGTCCCTGGAGGTATTTAAAAGGTGTGTAGATGTGGCTCTTTAGGACTTGGTTTAGTGATGGAACTAGTGCTGGGTTAATGCTTGGACTTAATGACCTTAGAGATCTTTTCTAACCTAAATGAGTCTATGATTCTCTCACATGCAGTTTGCTTCCAGCTCCTTACTTGCAAAGTACAGGGGGACAGTAACTTCTTGTGGGACTGCAGTGAGACTGCGAGTGATATTAATACAGTGGCTGGAGTCTCCCTGGAAAGACTAGGAGAGCTACCTCCACAGGCCTGGTGATATTTCAAAAATAAATCACTCCATAAAGCTCTGGGAATAAGGTACAAGGTATTAATGAAAGTTGACTGCCAGATCAGAGCCCATTTGTAAAAAATAATTCTGGATAAAAGCTGAAATTTCAGAGGGAAGTGTGTGAATTCAGTTCTGAAATTAAGCCACAAATATGAAACTTCCAGGTAAAAAGGTCTTCTGTCAAGCAGAGGCACTTCAAGGATTTGTGTGCAGGCACATCTAAAATTTTGGTTTTGAAAATTCAATTTCTGGATACTCCATTCTAGTTTCTGTGTCTGATTTGCAAATATGGTAATATCTCCTAAATAGCCCTAAGAAATTTTGAACGTTAGAATCACCCAGAAGACAAATTTTCAAGTGGATACTAAGATATTAGAGTGGGTAGATCTAAGCTAAAGACTATTCAGAGCATGTTTGCAATGTGTGAACATCTCTAGTTAACAAGACCATGAGTTATGGGAGTGTTTTTGATGATAGAGAATTTTTTGTGGATGAACACTGCAAGCTTTGCTATATTGATTTATTCACATTGATCAGCACCTTTAGAAATAATTTTCACTTACTTATCACAGGAGATGAATCCATGATACAATATCAAGCCTAATAATTCTCCACAACCTCATAAGCAATTCGTCCTTCAACAGAATCCCATTCTTCAATCTCTCAAGTCAATACCTGTATATGAACATGCCCAAGAACTTCAGATTGAGCCTTTTTAGACAACGGCACTATCAGTGTGGGAAAAGGAACACAACAGTAGTGAAATGTGTTTCTTAGCAAAAGAACACAACATTAAGAGAGATATAGTTTTATTAACATGTTTTCAAATGGAAGATATAATAAATATTTTTGATTAGATAGTACCTACATTCCATTCTTACAGAATACAATTTTAGAAAAAAATCTGAAATCCTTTACAAAGGCTTTACACCAACTGAAAAAAATAGTACAAGATTTTAATCAGAAAGGCAGTTTCATATGCATATAGATTTTATTTCTGTTTATTTATGCTGTGATATATAATCAGGAGGTAATGCATAAACACATACACATAACCTTGTGATATATATAGATTGTTCATATAGGCTTTCATTAGATTGTTGTCCAAATATTTTAAAGGGAAAATAAGGAGGAATGTGCCGGGGGGTAAGCACACTTGAAATAGATTCTGATTATTGAAGTGTAAATTCAGATGAAAAAATTATCTCTTGAGTTTAATAAATGAGTTTTTAAAGTTATTGTCATCTTTGCTGAGAAATACCTAGGCAGCAAACTGAGGGAGTTTTTTCAGACAGATGTTATCCACTCGTTCAAAATGGTGAAGGAAAATAAATTTCATGAAAAGATTTTTCTGCTGACTCCTTATGTTGAACAGCCACCAACACATTCCTGCCTCCTGCTTTTCCTGGACCATTGCTCATAAAAAATGCTACCTCCCTGGCTTCCTTGGGAGTCCTGTATCTTTTTGATGTGCCTACTCCAGAAGCTTTCTCACTAACACTGTTTTTGTTGCTAATCCGTAACTTGTCCCTTGTGAAATATATTAAATGTGGATAACTTGATCATTCATAAACATAATACTTTATCTTTTATTTTCTTCCATAAACATAATATTTGATTATTCCCAATTATTTCTTTTCTCCAAGGGAGGTTTCCTAGGCAGTTAACTCTAAGGTGTCCTTGCTAGGCAAGAGTTGCATTAATTACCAACTGCTTAAATAACAAGCTTTGTTTGATGTTTCCAATTTAAAATGCTTCTACTATTTTCTTTCCATAAACAGGATTATGGTTTTTCATTGTGGTATTCTAAAGAATGTAAATATAGGGTTTTATTCAGTCATTTAATCATCTTAATTACAAGGTTTACCATAGCAAGATTAAAAATGAATGGAAGTTTTCATCCAGATTTACATGTTTCCCTCAGAATTAGTACTTTCAGCTGAGCTTTTTAAGGCTTTTATTCAAGGCTTTCAGTAGGAGCTTAATGGAGAATGACGATTCCCATTGTTAGAACGAGCAGAGCTCTGATGCACACAGGGGAAGGCAGATGTGTTCTCCATCCTGCCTCAGAGGGATGCTGCCGTCTGGAGGGAGCACTGCTACATAATCTAGCCACAGCATGTAACATCTGTACAGATGTTAAACTACAACTTTTTTCATCTCTTTCTAAGGGGCAAGGCTGATCTTACAAAGTTTGGAAACTCTGCCATAAGCTGGTTTTTTATGCCTCCCCTTTACTGTTATAAAACTGTGTTTTTCTTGAGAAATGTTTAATCAAAGATGATCAGTGCCGGTGCCATGGGTTCACAGTCTTTCCCATCCATGTCTGGGAAGACATCCATGGCTTGGAGGTCTGCATAGTGTCTTGCTAAACAGGCAAGATGATAAAATAAAACTCCTCCTACCAAAGGCCAGAATTTTTTTTTCCTGTTCTTCTATTACCTACACAGTTATCTTAGTCCTCATATTCTTTGGAGAAACTCACACAAAACAAAGTCTCTTTAAAATGTTCTGAGCACCTATTTGTGTGTACCTCACACACACACAGAAATCCCCTTTGGAAGTAAACACAAACCTATCACTTCTTACTGCTTAGGGTCTGCAAAAGGAATCTGAAAGGTGCATTTGCATTAAAACTGCAACTTTGGGCTGCAAAGTGGGAAATCAAGTCCAACTGAAGGACAATATCTCTCTAGTTAGAACTCGTCTAGTTAGAACACTGCATAAATTATACATAGAACTAACAAGACAGGCTCTAAATTACCTCATTCATGTACAGTGTTAGTAGACTTCTCCAGGAGAATTAGTTATGATAACAAGATTGCTATATTTGGGCTGGACTGCTCTCAGTGCACTCATACGCTTGTTTACATGCAATTGGCTCAGGTATCTACCTGCAGGACACAGCTAATTCTGCTCTGAGGGGTCCATACACCCTCCAGCTCTCTGTTTACCAAGTGGATTTTGGGAATGCAATCCAGGTGTCTGTCTATATGCAGCTGAAGGTCACAAGGTTATCTTAAGGTTGTGGATTAAGTCCCAGGATTCAGGCACCCAACAGCAGCATTTCAGTGCATAACATCAGAGAACTTCTGTTCTTTACATAGAACTAGCCTTTACAGGTTTCTTCAAAACCACAGAAAGTCTTCAAAATCTTGGGTTTCTGATGCTTCAGCTCTCTCTAAGCGTAATTGGATGCTACTTCATCATGTTAACCTGTCAGGACAGGCGAGATTTCTTCCTGACCATGATTTATACTGTGTAAAGTAATATTATGTAATAAACAGTAAAGTAACATCAGGGCTCTTCTCTATTATATACTTTTTTACAAATCTGAGTTTTCAAATCAACTTTAGCATAGAAAACTAAATTTTTTTTTTCCAGTAGAGGCCAATATTTTGATGAAAGCAATATCTCTCCTTTTGCCTTGAGATCAAGGGGGACTTTTTTGCTGGTACCTATCAAAATACTGGTCACCCACAGTTTACCAAAACAACTGGACAGCTCATGCCTTCAGCCAGGACTCTACCATGAGCTAAACAGAACTTATTAATCAGTCAGTACCTTCCCTTAGTTTGTAGAAGTCAATATGTATGAAGCTGTTCATGGCAAGCAGAACATTCACATTCGCTGGAAACCATTATCATCTCCTCCTAACTGCTAGGCTACTGAGAAGGTAGAACTCTCCAATACTCCAATATGCTTCCTTTTCTTCTAGCAAAATTGAGATTGAGAGGAACACCAATATTTTAGGATTGGGGATTTTTGCTGTTGTTGTTATTGCTTTTTTCCCCTAAAACTCTTATTTCTGTTATAATCGAAGCCAAATCCTAGTATCCTAGACTTTGCCAACAGTTGACATGTACTAAGGGGATCTATTTGAAGACTGCAGAACACTCAGCTCTGTTTTGTATTTCTCATACTTGCATGCCATAGCTTGTTCTTCATGCATTTTAATTCCTAGTAGGAGCATGATGCTGGGTATCAGAAATCGGCCACTTCAGTAACAGTAGCAGAAAATAATTGCTTACTGCACACGACAGGAAGGTTAATTTAATAAATCCTTAATACACCACATATAAAAAAACAAGATGACAACTTTCTTATCTCTTCTTTGTATGTTATAAATTATCTACATAGAAAATGTTTTAAAATCTCTGTTAGAGAGTCACCTGTATCAAATAAATGAGTTAGACAGCATGGGTTGAAGGGTTCTTGCATTTCCCTCTTAGACTTTATTATACCTTTGTGATGATTTGTCTTCTATGGGTAACTTGAATACACCTTAAATTTTACTTTTCAATAACGGGAGAAGACAGATTCAGAGTCCCTTAAACTTCATATTCTTGTCCTAATTCTGGGTTAAATTTATAGGTTCATCTTGTCTCTTCACACATCACATTTTTGCTTGGAAGAATCATAAAGATGTTTCACTCTTGCATTGCCTACTTTTTCACTTTCACTAGACTACTTTTGAAACTTTGATAATGCTAATTCCCATGGGTGTTATCATTAAAGAGAATATCCATGGCCCCTGACATTGCTCAACATAGGAATCTGTGTTCTTTATTTGTGCAACTGATTGATGACTATGCCTGTTGTTTTCATTATGAAATGAAAAAATACAATCAACTTTTTTTCTTCTATGGTCTTTTCATTACTCAATACATGACCAGTAATTTTGCTGCTGACTTCCCTGAAGCGCTTTTTAAGGTTTCCTTCCTCAATCTTGTTGAAGGCTTTCATCTGAGGACATGAAATTTAAGAGTTTGGGAATTACAGAATTTTCTGTAGGGTAGCATTTTACAAGCTATATTTGCCAGAAAGGAGTCACTCCCAGTCTCTTGGCAATGTGTTGTTATTAGATTTTAATTGCATTTTAATGATCTGCATGTGCCCCAAATTCTAGACAACGTCTGTATAGTAGGTGTATGGGTAAATAATTCTAGATTTTCTCTCTTTTGTTTGTTCAGTTTGGTTGGGTTTGTTGTGTGGTTGCTGTTGGAGTTCTGGTGGGTTTTTCTGGGTTTTGGGGTTTTTTGGGTTTTTTGTAATTTGAAAAATGAGCAAAAATGCATTACTGGTACAACTGTAGTAAGTTCTCCCAAGGAACTTGTAATTCAGTAGTTAAAAAAAAACAAACCAAAAAACCACCAAATTTTCCAAATATTACCACTGTTGAAAAATCTTCCCCACCCTCTTAAAAATACTAGTAATTCTTTCAAATAATGCACTAACTTACACTAGAAACTGCAAGTTAAATGTCCCTAGTTCCACTGGAACACTCACAAGAACTGTAATATAGAGCCTCAGGGACTATAAAAAGGTAGTGAGAAGATGGTTGACCTTGCCCAATTAGGAGAGTGCACAACAATGGATGAAGGGGGCAGCCCTGACAGGGCTCTGCTTAAGGGATGTGTGCTGTAGTTTTACAGTCACACTATTGTCTACAAATATTACCCCAGCTGACAGTTCAGGAGAAACAAAGTGAAAGGAGATACCAAGAAAAGAGGAAGGAAGCATGGGAGATTAATTAATTTTAAAAATGTGTGGAGTGAGTTGGCCCCCAGGCTCATGCACTATTGCCTCTCAGGCACCACATGTACATGACTATTTGTCTACAGCTTGACAAATAGGACAACAATGATGAAAAGTTTCTGTAGTGGGCAAGCTCCTCTTCCCTCGAGACATGTTAGTAACCTGTTACTGATATGTCCCAACAAATTAGACACAACTCAGGAACCTCTTAGTCAAGGGATTAAACCAGACAGTCTTGCCCTGCCAGATTTAACAGAAATGGATGCTCGTGGTGTCACATCCGCTTTTCCACTGCTAGTGTTGTAAAGGAACCAATTAAGTGTTGCAAAAATGCTTTCTCTGGCAGTGGTTACACAGTTTCTAAAACAGCAGCCGCCCAAGGTTGATGGATTTAAGACTGATGTAGTGCAGTAGCTACCATCTCAGAGGTGCAGGGCTCTCCCAGAACTGACCAGCTCACAGTAGCCTTCTCATTAGAATCCATTCTGTGCAGATCCATTCTACCAGATCTATGTGTAGATCCGATGTTTTGCAAAGCTCGTGCCTGGAAAAACAACATTTCACAAACATATCAGTGAGTTAAACATCAGAAAGCCCAATTTGTTTAAGGTAGAAAATTCCTAATTAATCCTAATTACTTCTCCAAATCACAGAAAAGAATGGAGTGATAATGCACACGTAATCTCTGTAACAAAGAAGAAGCCAGAAATACAATGCTGATCAGACAGCTGAAACAAGAGGAAACAGAAGGAGAAAGAAATGAGAAATTATCTCTTTCTTAGGCTCTGGATTCTAGATTTTTCTCTTCATTACCATTGTGATGCAATCTTAAAGGATGTAAAAAAAAAAAAGGACGAAAACGGGAGTTTTCAGAAAATACAAGCCTTCCCACACTAGGCATGATTAGATGAATTCAATGGTGCAATGGTGATTCTGGTAGAGATAACCACTGTAAATGTTAGGAGACCAGTTTTGTTTCAGAAAACAGGAGGCTTTGGACAGAACTGATCTGCATTTTGTCAGATTCCATTGGTAAGTTTCCCTCTGTAATAAAGTTAGTTATTCCTTATTTCGTAAGTACGAAAGTGAACTCACAATCATTTGAGGTGATACAAAGCTTAATGAGACATACATTTTCATAAAGCCTGATTTAATCAGTTCAGGAAGATTTTTCCAAATAAATTAATTGCTATGAAAACAATTGTGGTTTGGATATCTAGTTTGAAGTTTTCTTTTTCAAAGGGGAAATGAGGAATTGTTTGGAAATATATATATAGATGTATTATGGTTTCCTTTCCTATTCAATACTATTATAATGGGCATGAAGGTAGCTATAACTTAACATTAAATGAGTTAAGGGCAGTTGCTTGGATTTTTCAAGGAGAAAATGACTGGATAGATAGAAGCATAATATCATAGAATTCAGATGGCAACCTGATTACAGTCAGATCTGAAACCCTGTGCAGCAGCAAATGTCCACTCTATATCTTCTGACAACAAAAGATATTTTCCAGAGCAATAATACTGAAAAAGTGACTTTTTATGACCAAAAATGCCTTTTTTTTTCAACGATGTAGTAATTAATACCACACTCAATTCTGATAATTTAATTGCCCACTTCTATCTCCTCTGTTCTCATGCTAGGTTTCAATACTGTTAAAATCATTGCTGATGACTTCATTAGCCAGTTGATACAGTTCCTATTGTATTGATGCTACTGCCCCAGAGCAGAGAATCTGCAACCAGAAAATTTCCCTTCATTTATTGGTTTATTGAAGCATTAATTTTCATGCTGTTTCATGTTACAAGTCAGAAAATGTCCTATAGAAGACTGCAGGGATAAAAATTCAGGAGGAGGACAGGAGAATGGAAAGAAGGATTTAGGTAATACTGATAAAGGATTTGTCTCAGCATGGATTTTCCTTCAGAACCACAAAGTCCTTTAGGAGTTTAGCAAACTAGTTTCAGTCCTGAAGAGTCTATATTTAGCTCTACCAAATGCAAGAAGAATGAAGCATTACCTCTTTTACAGAAGATAACAGTAGATGATCTATAAAGAACTTACCAAGGCAAGACTAAAATTGCAATGATGTACAATCTAGATCTTGTGACTTTACAAGAACCAGCTTTTTTGTTGCCTAGAATTGGAAGAAAAACTTCCCAAATAATATTAAAATTGATAACATGAAGAGCAGTCTTTTAATTAAAGCTTTCAGATGCATAAAATATAGCTATGCACACACAGAGGATCAAATTTTCACAATTTTTGTAAGTCTGACTAATTAGTATATCTAGCAAGTACCTCCAATGTGAGAACAATTTTCCTGGTAACCCACCCTTGGACCTGCCCCTTTGGGGTTTTTAGTCTTATATCTTGTTATGCCTCCCAAGAGCTGGTGCAAAACAGGACGTCCTTGTTAGAAATTGTTTTCCTTGAAAATAAAACCAAATAAGAATTTCAAGAGTGTGAGAATTTCAAGACATAATGTGTGAGAAAGGATAACTACTGTCCTAAAGGGTAAGAAAGTGCTAGAAACGAGACAGCTGTATATTAAAACTCTAAAAAGCTACAAATATATGAAAAAGCTAAAAATCTTCAGGCACCATATCACAATTTATTCCTATACCTAAATGAAAATGGATTTTGAAAAATAGTAAAACTTCTGAAAACTGTGTACATCATCAGCGCAAGTGAGAGGACTGCCTGCTGTTTGCATTATTTTATTAATGATATTTCCTTTAGAATAAACAAAAAGAACAGAAGAGTTGGACAAATACCTTATTATTCCATGAGGTATGTAAATGTAAAGTGACACATTATATGTCTATACAATGTTTCGCTTTGACAGCTATTGCCAAGAGTTTGAGGAGAGGATACATAATCCTGAGATGCTGGTCCAGGCTAAAAATAAGACAACAGAAAGCTGCATATTATCTCTAAATAACAATTATGTGACAAATAGAAGATGGGTGGAAGAAGTTCACTGGGTTTCCAGTAGTGCAGAACATTGTGCACACAACAATGTAATTTCTGTATGTAGAAACAGGTAGGAGTTACATTCTCAAACTTGTTACATTTTAGATGATATATTGTTGCTGGTGTTATTTGTTGTGATTTATTTGTACAACATGGTGGAACAGCAATATCAGCATTCTGAGACAGTTTGCTAATGTGACATGTTTCTTCCTCTTCGTCTGCACTTTGAGTTATTTTTTAATTAAGCCATAAATGATCATCTGTCACCATCATTCTTAATATGTATGAATTTTCTTTTGTGGACTATAAAACTGGTTTTATGCCATTCTCTGAAGCATATGTTCACCAGTTCCATTACATTCAGAAAAATGTAATGGGTGATCCATTCCTTGGTACATTTAAGCCTAGAAAATATGCCAAGAAGGAGCTGAGCACTAAAACTTTAATATCTGGGGAATTATGAGGTTTATACTGTTAATTTATTTTTTCATATCTGAAAATCATATTCAGAGGGAGAATGAGGGAGTAGCTACCTGTATCTGATGTTCATCCACAAAGCTCCTAAGGATTCTTTGACTGTAATGTTTTCTCTGTGTGTTTTGGCATTTCTTGGAGCTATACAAAGAGCTGGTGAGGAGAGGAACAAATATTAGAAATTAAAAGAATTATGTATTAGTGGAGATATCCATTTGACTATTGCTTGATTCAGGACTTTTAGGAAGTCACTTCCTTCCACCTTCTTCAGTTTTCTCAAATAAAAGTGATGATAATGGTACTGCCCTTCATTTGAGACCTTCGGATAATAAATACTACAGAATTAAAGAAGCAGGCCCAAGAAAGATTCATCAATCATATTGTGTCTTGGTTTTGGTGGAATTCGCCAAACTCTGACCTCCAGATAGACCCAACAAAAGCCTTTATATTTATAATAAAACACTAAACATCAAGAGAATATAAAGCAGAGAGGCAGTGGGTTGTGTCTTAAGATCAGTGTGTACAGTCATGCAGTCAATTCTAAAGACCCCAAGTACCCAGGTTTTGACAGTACAATTCCTATGACATCAACTGCATGTAAAGACTGGTGAATTCTGTTAAAAAAAATAGTTTTGAAGTATAAGCTAAAACTCTAACTGCCTTTTATTTTCATTTCTTCACCCAGAAGCCTGAGTTTAAATCTTGTTAAAGAAATCTTTCTGCTCCTATTAATCCTTCATGGCATTAGGAATCAAGGTGACTGAGGTATAAAGGGACAAATTCAAATTGATTTCATTCTTGTCAGTACAAGAAACTGAAATGAAAAATATATAAACTCCTTGAGAGACTGATACTATTATAACTGAAGTACTAGTGAGTATTTGTAACCAAATTACAGAATTTGCTTGACAGAGTTTCTTCTGCTGAAAAAGGAAAGTTATGCATTTTGCATCTCTCAGCTGAAAAAGGCTTAAGACAGAAAAATATTCTAGAAATTTGAATGATCATCATCCTAATATTACTTTTGGTTTTTTTATTTTGAAAAATGTCATAATTATTCCTTCAAAATTCATTATCTATTGGTATTATTGCAGTAGTCATAAAATGAAATTTCCACGTAAATTAATATTAGTCCCCTTGGGTGCAGGTTTCTGGGGCTCACTACAAGTGAGCTCTGAAGTAGGATTTTTCATTGTACTCACTGCTGCATCAAACAGAGAAGAAGCAGAGTGTGCTGAAGTAACTCACCAATGCCACTAAATTGTAGAGAAAATCAAGTGTCATGATCAGAGAACAAGAGAAACAAAGTGTGAAAGAGAAAAGACGAAAAAAAAACCCTTTGAAATCTGTTGAATGTGTTGCCAGAGAAAATAATTTCAACATATAATCTACACATTTATGTTTTCCTGGCATTAAACAATATACCTTTTATTTTCCAGGACCACACTTTTCATATGAATATAAGCTAGTTGAACATTGCCATAGAACTCTTGTTCATTTAAATGATTAAGAAACTATCAACTTGTGTTGCTTCTAGATTCAACACATTTCCATCATTAAAAACATTCTAATAGTAATAAGCTATCCAAATCAGAGTTTACCAGTGACTTGTTCTGCATATTTGCACTTGCTAAATCTTGTATTTCCCGTAGATCGGTGATTACAACTGCATAGGTTTGGTTTTAATTCTAAAATGGTCAGCAGTAGAGGACAAAGAATTCCACATCTGGTCCTCTTGATCAGGTTTTGCAGTCAGTTTTAATTTCCTTCAATGCACAGTAGGTTAATTTTGAGGTTATTCCAATCATTTTAATCAACATATTCCTTTATAAAACATATATTTGAATTCTAGATACATTACAGAATCTTCGCTTTCTTGGTCAGTAAAAAGAATTTTAAAATTGAGTTAGTTTAGAGTTAGATATATTTTCTTCCAACATTGTTAATTATATCTCACTTGTTAAACTGGATATTAATCAAGTCTCGTATCACCCATTGAACTATTTTATCTAAGATTGAAACGGATGAATTTGTAACGATGTGCATCTTCCTGATTACCCTTTCTAATGATAGGCCAAAATTAACTCTAATTCTTGTCTTTGGGAATTGCTAATCATAGAATCATTTTGATTGGAAAAGACTCTTAAGATCATGGAATCCGACAACCCTAGGTGCCATGGATGTATATTGTCTAAATACCTGCAGGGTTTGTGATTCCACCACTTCCCTGGAAAGTTTGTTCCAATGTTTTTGGGGAAGTTTTCTGATACCCAATTCACACTTCCCCTGGTACAACCTGAGGTCATTTCTTCTCATCCTTTCAGTTGTTCCTTGAGAGAAGAGGCTCACCCTCATGGGGATACAATCCTTCAGGTAGTTATAGCGACTGAGAAGATCCCCCCGAGCCTCTCTTTCTCCAGGTTCAACACCCACAGCTTCCTCACAGCACTTGTGCTCCAGAGCCTTCCCCAGCTCCGCTGCCCTTCTCTGGACACACTCCAGCCCCTCAATGTCTTTCTTGCAGCGAGGGGCCCAGAACTGAACACAGGATTCGAGGTGTGGCCTCAGCAGTGCCGAGTACAGGGGGACAGTCACTGCCCTAGTCCTGCTGGCTGTAGACGTCCCTGCAGTTCAAATAGCAATTATCTACTATTAATTATTTACGTTATTTTACTTTATTGGTTTTTACTACCTAATTTTTTTTCTACTTTTCATAGTAAATAACAATATATGATGACATTTTTATTGACTGGTGTGTCATAAATCACAGAACATCAATTTATATGGAGCATTCAGGAATTTTCTACATAAGTATTGATTTCCATTCCTACCTAACTATATACATATATCAATAGCAGAGTTGTTAAAAATCTCATAATTAGATTTTTGAAACTTTCTCTTTGTAGTTTGTCTGCCTTGTCAGAATTTTCTGTTTCCAGTGTTTTTCTTCCTAAAAAAAAGTTCTTTTAAACATTATCACAAATTTATTTGTTTCTTGCATCAGCTTTTTTTCCCATCAATTTTTGTCATTTATGCATTTTCTTTATTTAAATAAAAGAAAAAATACATATTTGATGGAATGAGTATGTTTAAACGTTTCTTTACATGAAAAGGTTACTGAGAATATAGCATCTTAACAATTACTTCAGAGTATGCCAAGAAAATCAAATTGGTTTGTTTTATTGTTGTTGTTGGAGGCTTTTATTTGGTTTTGTTTTGTTTAATAGGGGAGGGCTCATAGTCAGACAGAGGTTGAGTTCAAAAATATATTATATAATATAATATATTGTATATTTAATAGAATATTAAACATGGAATCTTCAGGCAATAAGGTGATAATGAAATGTTAAGAAATATTCAATATTGATTTTTCAAGAACAAATCATACCAAATTTAATTTTATTGTTTTGAAAGTGTGAGTGACCTAGAGGAAAGAAAGGCATATTTAGCATTTGAGAATGACTCCTGCGAAGGGTTACAATTACTGCAGAGCACAGAATGAAAATAAGAAAGGATCAGTGCATTGGAGAAATTACTTGTAATGAATAACACAAAATTCAGCAGGGGGACAATTACTGTACTTATCAAAGATCAAATATACAAATAGAATAAAAATGAGGTAAGTGATTAAACAGCATTTTTCCTTAGAAGAAAGAAGTTGCGAAAAATAATGGAATACTTAGTAGAATGTATTATTCAGTAGTAGAATTCTAGGACGTCCTAGAAAACTGCTTCCTATGAAGTGCAAGTGACTATTGTTCCACTGCTCAATAGTGTTGATGTCCAGCTTTGTGTCTTAAACTAAAGATGTAGAAAAGCAGTAGAGATGAAAGTAATAAAATTAAGCAAAGGAGTCAAAATTAGGACTTCTGAAGAAAAGTTAAAGAGATTTTGCTGATCCAGCCTTGCAAAGAGGAGTTTAGTATACATAATGATGATGGATGATGGTCTTCCACTGTAACTGTAAAAGTTTAATATTGCTCTGCAATAATGTGTTTTCAATACTTCCAATGTGGTATTTGGTATAAGTAATAAACAGTATTGAAAAAAAACTTATAGGTAAATATTAAGGAAAACGGTCTAATTATGCAAGCAAAGAAATAAGTTATTGTGAAGATCTAAATTTAGGAATATAAATCATCAGACATTCTTTAAGACCGGGCTGAGAATATCTAGTCCTGCCTGAGGGCAAAAGAAGGGCCTGAATAACCTTTTGGTTTTTTATATGAAACTCATACCAATGACAATCAAATACACATGATAATCCAATATCTTTTCAAAGCTGTAGTTTTAGTTGTATGCTATGTGGTCTCTTAAAAGAGTGCATGTATGAGAAAGACATTTCATCAGTCTTTATACGTTTCAATGGCTGGCTAAATTTCATTCATATTAAACTACAAATGAGACAACATTGACTGTCTACATTAGTAGCAACAATATAATATTCGTATCCTCCAGTAAAAAATAAACCTTGACAGTACATTTACCTTTTCTAACATATTTTTAGTTATTGGCTGTGTGAATAGTTATAAGAAAGAAAATATTTGGAGATTTATCACTGTAATTGAATCTGAACAAAGACAAATACGTGATTGGTAGAACTGTGTTTCAGATAAGTGAGCAGTAGATACAGAGCCCCCAGAGAAGGAAATAAGCAATTTCATTGCTAACTGATAAATCGACAATATCTGTTTGCCCTATGTGGGTGTGTTACAGTGCAACAAATAAATTATGTTCATTAAACATTTTCTTGAAGGATTAATGAGCACTGATAGCAAATCATAGCAGCACAAAGAAATGCACCAAAATTATTTATCTGGTTGTGGAGGGAGGCTGAAGGATCAACCCATTGCTACCATTCATTTTAGCCAAAAAAAAAGATTCTTTCCCACTGAATGTGAAGTGTTCCCCATCATTAGAGAGCATTACTACTGCACCCTTACACTGTGGCTAGTACAAAGAATATCCAAACAGCAATTGTGATGAAAATGTTGAAAACTGGGTTTAGTATAAAATTAGGCTTCATATTTTCAGAAGGGGAGATATAGGCCTATATTTTTCCTGATAGTTTATTTCATTTAAACAGCATAGTTCTAAA
This sequence comes from Vireo altiloquus, assembly GCA_013396875.1. Taxonomy (NCBI): domain Eukaryota; kingdom Metazoa; phylum Chordata; class Aves; order Passeriformes; family Vireonidae; genus Vireo; species Vireo altiloquus. The sequence continues at coordinate 644,796 of VZRF01003566.1, read as the reverse complement.
TGCTAAAGCAAAGCCATCTTGCAAAGTTCATGATTTATAGCTATGTATAGTAAATTCAGCCTGTAATTTCAAGTGTATTTTGTGCTGTTTTACTTATCAATTAAAAAATAGGAAAAAAACTTCTTCAGAGTTCCTGAAACTCACAGATTTTCTCAGATTTTGAGTGTCATCAGGCGTCAGTACCATTTATTCATCAAGTACTGCCATCTTGTGGACTTAAAGTAATGAAAGCAACTACTAAATGGAGGAAGACAAATATACTTTCCCAACAGGATCTCCCACTTCATCACAACAAGAAGACTAAATCCAGACTTATTTCTTGTACTAACATCATAACTCGACAGAAATGCAAATATGGGATGGATTTTTTGCATGCTTTGCACTTGAATAGGAAAAATTTAACCATGTTACAGGCACTTAGGTTTTCAGTGACCTTAATTGAGTTCATAGAACAGCCTTCCTCTTATGTCTTCACTAGCACTCAAAATACCACTTGGCTTCACTTGCACTCAAAACAACACTTAGCTAACAGGACTGGTGAAAATGCTGTTCAGAAACCTCATGTTAAAAGGGTGAAAAGAGCAATTTCTTAAGAGAAAAACCCTGAAGAAAATCTGGGAAATCTTCAAACAGTAACAAACACAGGAGTGAGTGTTTGGTGCTATCAGAGTGCTTCAGCACAACTCTCTTTACAATACTCCAGGCATTATCTCATACTGACCCACAATGACAGAAAGACTTTTGCATTACCACAGTACTGACATTTTCTGCATCAGAATATCTCCAAAAGCACAAAGAAAAATGCTGATATGTCAGTATTCCAGCTTCATCCATTATGGGAAGTACATCACATTGTGACAGTTTAGGAATTAGTGTTGTTTAGCAGAGAAAATAGAACTACAAAAATCATTTAAGAAATTATAGTAAGCAAAATTTCGCACTATAAATTCATTCTGGCAGGAAATAGATGAACTCTTCACTGCCAAGTGACCCAGATTTTCACCTACATAGCCTATTAAAAAGTGCTTAATAAAATACAGAAACAAATTGAACATTAGGAAGGCTTTCCAAATCATCTTCAGAAAAAAAGATAGAAATTTCCCTAGAGGTATTCTTCTGTAAACAAGACTGGTCATTCATAAAAGGAGCTATCAATTTTACACAAAGAATTTATGTATGAGAGACTTTAGCAGCAGAAGAATTTTTCAGCCCACAAGACAAAAGTCAGTTTACAACTGTTTTATAATACATAATTTCTCCATCTTTTTATTCTTTGTTTCTGTTTGTGTTGATGCAAAGTATCTGTGGAAAACTTGCTTTTGTGTTGGCAGTTACCTGTATTTTCCAGGAAGGAAGGGCTCCGTATCTTTGTGTCCATCTTTGTGATTTTGCCAGTGATGTCCCATTAAAAATACAATAGATGGGCATAAAAATAAAAAATAAACTCAGCACATATTCTTTAAAAACTTCCAAACTTCTGTATGCTGCAGTATTAATTTCCTCTTTTGTCTTAAACTTATGTTTTCCCTATTGAAAGCAAATTTTGTACAGCATGGAAAAACCATTTACTAAGTCTTTTCTCAAAAATAGATTACTTCAGAAGCTCCATAGCTGAAGTATTTACTTTTTGATTCTAAAATTCTTGTTTGGTTTATTTAGATTTTGATAGCACTGACTTTTAGCTCCAAAATCTCTTGAAGATTTTTATTTATCCGTCAGTCTTGAGGTGCATCTCTGGAGTTCGGTATCCTATTAAAAAATAATGCAATGACAGTTGTATTTGAGTTTAGCCAAATGACTCTGGTTCTAAAATATTTTAACATAAACCATTATGGGAAAATTCAGGCTTGAAGTTCAGTAAAAGCTGCAGTGAACTGTGTACAAATAGACCTGGTGTCATACATTTAGTCATAGGCTTCTTATTCTGAAGAAGAAATACTATTTCAGATAATATTTAAATACCTCTTTTCTTGCAGTTTACATGTGCTCCTGTGCTGAACTCCTGTGGGACTTGGGATATGTAACTACATCCATTCTTGTTTCAGAATATTTTATTGTGCATGTTCTTTAGACGACACACTTGTCTACAGAGAGACAGCAGTGATTTAAATGTTGATTCTCCACAATTTTCTTTTTTTATTTATTTTTTATATGTCTTTACAATAATTTGGGTATTTGCTTATGCATATACTGGCAATAGAAAAATAATCTAGCAAAAGAAAACAAAACAACCCCCCAGGTTTTTTACTTGAACAGCCTTTGGTGGCAATTGTGGTTTTTACAAACTTTAACTTGTAATTTTGCTGGCATGCAAAGTAGAAACAGTCAGAGTCCAAGAATGTAAACAGCAATGTGTGTTTCATCCTCTACTATGGCTACAAATTTAGGAGTGTGAGATATTTGCACAATGGATCAACGTCAAGGTACATCCATTTTCCCTTAATTGCAGTCATTCTGTGAACACCCTTTTGTAAAATCGCTTCTGCAAGATCATCAATCTATTTCTATCAACTAAGAACTGTGGGGACCCCAGATCCCAAGCCAGCTGTGGCTGTTTCTGACTGGTCTGCAATATTTTCCTGAGATATCTCCAGTGAAGCCTAGCAAACTGTGTGGACATGACCCTCAGAATTTTATTTAAGAATCTGCTGAATTCATTAACCAGGTCTAACAAGAGAAAAAAATCATGAAGTGTCTAAGGGGGTTTTCATCTCCAAAGTAGACTAACAATTCTGGATCAGTTCCAGATCTGAGTATTCAGATGCATTCTTCAGGTATTTTAAAATGTATTCCTGGAGTTTTCCTTTTTAGAAATGAAAAATAGGAGCAATTCTTTCAATGTCAACAGGTTGACAACAATCAAGAAGTAAACTGCTAACATTTTTCTTGGACTTCAGTTTGGGCTTCTGGCTGGAATACAGACGTTGTAGGTGTGCACAAAAAAAAAGCATTAACCACAGCTTTATGGCATAAATGCTTTGAGTTTCAGACTTGGCCAGAGTTCTGTTACTTTTTTTCTCAGTACCCTATTCCAGTACACATTCATGCATCACACCATTTTTAACAGCAAAAATAATTAAGAAAGTGACAAAATGACAGTATCCCCCTGGATTCAGCACCAGCAAAGACTAAGTATTTTATTTCCTTAGAGGCACAAAAATTTATTGCCTGAAATCTGTTCCTTAGTATTAATTCTAATTAATAAATGAATAATTAATTGTAAGTGGTTTTAGGCTAAAAATGGAGAAAATTCTCTTCTATGTGAACTACCAGTGAACCCACACTGATGACTGTTTTGCATTTGGTTTGAACTACTTTTAAACCAGAGCAATTAGTGAGATTTATTGCTTTCCGTTTGAGTTGGTAACAGGTCTTCAGCTAAAGTGCATGCATTTTCCTTGAACTTGTGTATCCATCATCACTTTGTAGAATTTTATACTGCCATGAATAATTTTTTTGCCAGATAAAATGTTACGGCAAAATGTGGTAATAAAATTTTCAGAGCCATATTTGGGGCTAATTAGTACTTTGTCTGAAACACAACAAAAGAGAAAGGATAATATGAACACTCAGAGAACTCTCTGAGAGCCCTTAATTCCTCAGAGTCCTATATAGCCACTCAGAATTACTAATATATCTAAAAATGATTTTAGCAAAAACCAATGTGTGCAGTTTAATTCCCCACTTTGAGGCAGTCTACCTCTCCTGTTAGCTGAGTATATTCAGTCCTTTAACATAACATTTTTATATTGATACCATCAGTTTTTCAGTAGAAAATTTTCGTCTGATTTCAAAGCTAGAGTAAACATTTAAAAAATTGATTCAGAAGATACTGCATCTTTATACCACTGCATGCAGTGTTTCTCATATTGGCTGAAAAGCAGTTATTCTGCTTCTCTATTCCTGCCTCATCACCGTGTCAGGGGACAGTACAGCATAAGGACAGAAAGGACAAATAATCTGGAATTTCTAATGCTTTATATAATGTTATGGTCAAAGTGCACTCCTGGCTAGGATGTAAAGTGTTTCACACCTCTTGTACCAAGAACAGCTGTACCAGATCCTCTGCTATCATTAGAAGAAAACTGCACAGCAAAATTTAAATTTTGACGCATTTCACCCCTTTGACCCTTTCTTTGAACTAACTTTATATCAAGAAAACATTTTGACTGTCTTGGGGACGAAAGTATGAGAGAATCAGACTGTTACACTTGAAATTACTGTCTTCCTCTTACTGCTGAAGCTGAGTAGTCACACAAGAAATTACAGTCTAAAAGCTTGGAAATTGTTATACCAATGGAGCAGTTTGCATCTTGGAGTAGTAGTGGGGATTTTACATTCCTAGACTAGCTTTAGCTTTTCTCATTTTGAAGCCAGATTTTTGAAGGCTGTACAGGTGGGAGATTACAAAAAAAAAAATAGTCTTACAGCCAATGTGCCAGTTTAAGTAGTGAACAATATTTTTTTAAGGTCTGAAGAAAGAGTAAAACAATGGAAGATGAGTTCAAAAGTAGAACAGTGTGTAAAGAAGTATACATAGGGTTAAGGCTTTAAAGTTGGAGTTGGTGGAACTCCACATGAATAATTTCCTGCAAAGAATATCCTGCTAAATCAGGATCTCATTAGCTTTACTGATACTTCTAGTGTTGAGCCATAAAAGAATCTAGGTTTTTATTAAATGATTATATCATCTCTTTCAGAGTAATAGGAAATAACATTTTTTTCTCAACTAGTTATCATGAATATAAAGGGAAAAATATATCGTGTTCAGGTAAACAGAGTAGATGATTCATGATATAAAAAGAACCAAGGGACTGGATTTAATTGCTATTTTTAAAAGCCACTGATCAGTTGGTAGCTTTGGTTTAAGGAATTATTCATTGATCACAGGAATTTAAACTGCAAAAAGGAAGGGTTAAGAAATTCTTCAATGAAGCAGATGTAAAAGATAGAACTACAAGGCAGTAATGTTACCTGCAAGGTAGGTTGAATGGCTATTAGAATCTAAGGATTTTAAAATCAGACATTCAGAATGAAACCTGTTTATGCACACACACACTCGCAGAAGTCATCCATAACACTGTAGGAATCATATTGATATATTTCACTGCAAATCTGAACAAGAAGAGAAAATAATTCCTTGGGTATTATTATTGGTTTGACCTGACAGACTAGAAAAGGGAATTATCTAACGTCTTCCTCCTTTTTCTGAGTCTGATGAATAATTTCATTATTTTACCTGAACTTAATCTGTCTTCACAAAGAACTGGTGGATTCAACATTTTTGCTATTTTCAAAATCCCAAGGAGAGAAAACAATATTCTTTTCAATTCTAAACCAAACAAATAAAAAGATTTTAAAATCGCTAACTTTTTTCTTCCACAGATTATTAGAACAAAGCTAATGAATATTCATTTAGTGTATCTATTAACATGACACAGTATTGTTTCTGTAACTACTTTCTCCTATTTTTTTGTTATCTTTTAGAGATCATCTATAGCTGGGTATTTAATGAATTCCCATCTTTTGTGGCAGAAGACAGCAGGCGCTTCATCTCTCAGGAGACAGGCAATCTCTACATCTCCAAGGTGCAAACATCCGATGTTGGCAGCTACATATGCCTGGTAAAAAACACAGTGACAAACGCCAGAGTTTTGAGTCCTCCTACACCTCTGACACTGAGAAACGATGGTAAGGAAGGCATCATTTCTGGATGCCATATGAAAGAAAAATACCTAAGCAAAAATATTCTAATTAATTTAAGGACCATGATTTTATTGTTTTTCAAGATGTGCATGCATTTTCTGTAGCAACTGGCAAAGGAAAGTTGTTCATGGAGACAGTTTCTTTAAAAACATCCAGACATTGTGAGATTATCTAGATCTGCGAAGGCTGTGGCGCACACTGACACCTTTTGATGTATTTTGTTTAGAACACTTACTCCACCTCGTTGTTCTGATGTTCTGCCACTGACAGAGAGAAGCAAATGTCCTTTACAGGCAATGTCTGTTTCCTTAGGGCTCAGCTCAGTTTCCTCAACTCAAGTGGCCACTGACACTCTGATACTCTCAGGCACCTGAGACATTCTCAGGGGACTGGTAAATGCCACATGTGGCATACAGACCAGCCGCAGGATGCCAGGAGATCATTCATGTGATTGGCCACTGTGGTTAAAGGCGACACAAAAAGTTTCCCTAAACACCCTGGCAGCAAATGCAAGGCTGAGGAGAGTCTCCATCCTTTGCTGGGTGCAGAATGCAGACTAGTGTCAGAGGAGGACAAAAAGTCTGAGATACTTAGTATCTTCTTTGCCTCAGTCTTTAGTACCAATACCAGTTGTGCTCAGGATACCCGACTCCCAGAGCTGGAAGTTAGGGATGGGGACTTGAGTGATACCCCTGTAATCCAGGAGGGAATGGTTAGTCACCTGCTATGCCAATTAGACACCCACGAGTCCGTGGGCCTGGATGGGTTGCACCTAACTGTAACAAGGGAACTGGTAAAAAAGCCCACCAAGCCACTCAATTATTTACCAACAGTCCTGGTTATCCAGAAAAGTCCCAGCTGACCGGAAAATAGGAAATACGAGGCTCATCTGCAAGAAGGGTCGAAAGGAAAATCTAGGGAACTACAAGCCCATCAGACTAACCTAGACACCAGAGGAGATCATGGAGCATACATGAGTCCCACCACACCCACGTACAGGACAACCAGGGGACCAGGTGCAGCCAGTGTGGGTTAGGAAAGGCAGGTCCTGCTTGACTGATCTGATCTTCTGTGACAAAATGACCCACTTCATANCTCAATTATTTACCAACAGTCCTGATTATCCAGAAAAGCCCCAGTTGACCAGAAAATAGGAAATAGGAAATATGAGGCCCATCTGCAAGAAGGGTCAGAAGGAAAATCTAGGGAACTGCAAGCCCCTCAGACTAACCTAGACACTAGAGGAGATCACGGAGCATATCCTGAGTGCCACCACACCCGTGTACAGGACAACCAGGGGACCAGGTGCAGCCAGTGTGGGTTAGGAAAGGCAGGTCCTGCTTGACCGACCTGATCTTCTTCTGTGACAAGGTGACTCACTTTGTAGATGAGAGGAAGTCTGTGGATGTTGCCTCCCTAGACGTCAGTAAAGCACTTGACACCATCTCCTGCTGCATTCTGGAGAAACTGGCTGCTCACGGCTTGAACAGCTGCACTCTGCACTGGGTGCAAAACAGTCCAGATGGCCAAGCTCAAAGAGTGATGGAGACTGGTGATACATCAAGTTGGCAGCTCCTAACTAGTGTGGTTCCCCAGGGCTCAGCATTGGAGATGGCCCTGTTTAATGATTAAATTTACTAATGATTTGGACAAAGGGCTTGAGTGCACCCTCAGTCAGTTTGCAGATGACACTAAGTTGGGTGGAAGTGTTGATTCTGCTGAAAGGCAGAAAGGCTCAGAAAGGCTGACCCCTGTAGAGGGATCTGGACAAGTTGGATCAGTGAGCTCAGGACAACTGCACAATGTTCAACAAATCCAAGTGCTGGGTTCCACGTTTGGATCACAACCACCCCAGGCAGTGCTACAGGCTGGGGGCAGTGAGGAAAAGGACCAGGGANGGCTGGGGGCAGTGACTGGAAAACTGCCCAGCAGAAAAGGACCAGGGGGTGCTGGGCAACAGTGGCTGAACATGATCCAGTGTGTGCCCAGGTGGCCAAGGTGGCCAATGGCACCTGGCCTGGATCAGCAGTGGTATGGCCAGGGCAGTGATTGGTTGTTCTGCCATACCCAGCACTGGTGAGACCACTTCTCATGTGTCTTGTTCTGGGCGACTCCCCTGAAAAAGGGAGATTGAGGTGCTGGACTGAGTCCAGAGAGGTGTAATCAAGGCGGTAGAGGTCTAGAAAACACATCCTGTGAGGAGTGGCTGAGGAAGCTGGGACTGTTTAGCCTGGAGAAAAGGAGGCTCAAGGAGAGCCTATCACTCTCTACAACTGCCTGAAAGGAGCTTGTAGAGTGGTGGGCGTCAATCTCTTCTGCTACGTCTCAAAGGAAGAGAGAAAATGGCTGGCATTTTCCTTCTTTCCAAGATGTTCCATATTCAGTTATTTTTTCTAGTTCCTCACAGCAATTCAGCATATGTGAATCCATACCTACATAAATCAAAGAGAGAAAGAAACTTTAAGAGAGGGTTTTCTTTTGTCCTGCTTATAGCTTTTTTTCTCAAGCTAATACCAGTCCTATGCTACAGACACATTGCAAAAGCTGGATTTAAACACAGATGACCTAGTTTAATAGAGTAAATTAAAAATATGTTCACCAATTAGAATGAAATTAAGTTAATGTTTATTCATTGTAGCAAATTTAAATTTCCTTCTGCATAGCATGTAGCGTCTGCTGCAAAAATCCCCTGTCTTAATGTATCACTTCCTATTTTCTTTTGCTGGTTTTGTGTCTGTACAAATTATTGAGTTTCAAGTGTTTCATTTTACTGATTTAACATTGTGAACTTGACTTTTTGATAAAATTAATTTTATTCAAAATTGAAACCCCCAAATATTGACTGCATTTTTAATCTGTTTGGACTCTGAAAAAAAATTAATGTCATATTTATAATTCATATCTTTATTTATTCTTTATTATATTTCTTAACACTTTTATTTGGTTCCATCTTGTGCAGAAATTCAGCAGATTAATTATCAACCTCGAACTGACAGTACATAGGCACACAATACACTGTTAGAGATTGAGGGAGTAAATAAGGATAAAGGCAGCAGCCTACATCACTAAGCTAAGAAAAAAAGTCTATGAAGGAAAACTCTGCAGATTTTTTTAAATGTCAAGTGGATAGTAAATACCAGCCTCCAGCAAATTTGTGCTTCACGGCTGGCTGTCACACCACTGTGATAATCCAACCTTCTGAACTGTGCTGGAGTACTGGGGAAGTGTTTGCACACAGACGAGCAGCTCCTCAACAATTTCCCAGTTTCCTGACTCATTTTTTCACACACATGAATTTCTACGAGGCTTCCATGCCTTAATGTTAATCTGTTGGGATTTATGAAAATCTCCTTTAGTGTCACAGAATTCTTTAGTATTTCTTAGTAAAAGACAACCTTTTTAAAGAATGCATTCATTATACCCCAAAATACAGAATAACTGTTGAAAAGTAGTGTTCCCTAGTTAAAGAAAATTAAAGTAATTTATGAAGAAAGAAACAGCTGGGAATAGACTCCAAGAGGGAAGTGAAAAATTAAAAATGGCATTAAAACCAACATTGACTTACCTGAAAATATACTCAACTCTATGTTTGCTGAGTTGGGTTAAATGATTTTAAATATGTCTTTTTAAGCTCTTTTTTTTTTTTTTTTTTTTTTTTTTTGTTATACAATTGCTTCAATTACTTGGAACTTTTCAAATATTCCCTTAGGTTTAAAAATCATACATCTTTCAGGGTTCCAATGGCTGGCATCACAATTGACATTACCCTAAGCAGTCAGCACATTTGTTAGAAACCACAGGAAGACCTTGTGGTTTTAAATAGCTTTTACAAATGCCTCTATATAAATAAAACTATTTATATAATCTTTATTCTCTAAACATATATATCATTAACTCCAAAATATTCTAATTGATTTATTTATCAACCTTCTCAGATTTTGATGTATATGCAGTACCTATGCTCAGGGGACTAGACAGCTTGTGACAAAAAACACTCCAATGACAACATTGGTCTCTATTTATCAACGAGAAAGAAACTGAATACTATTAATGCATTCTGTCAAACTCTGTAGGGTTGTAAGAACTTACTGGGATTTTATTAATCTTTTATTTCTTCTGTGATGTGTCTCAAAGGGAAGCTTAACTCCTTGATATGAAGCAAATTAAATAAAAACATCAAGAAATCCTTCAATGGATTCTGAATAAAATGAATACCTTATTTGTTCAGATGTCCTTGACAATCAGTCATTTCACATAATTCAATTTCACTTCTAGCTGGGTTATAAAAACACCCTAAAATTCTGAGGAGATAAAAAGTTTTAGCAGGAAATAAAAATATGCATCATTTCATTAACTGCCTTTTAATGCATTACAAACTTTGAGGAATTATTTGATAACTGTTTACAAATAATAAACAGCTTTGTTAAATTGGATCTTTGCAGGCTTGGATGCTGATTGGGTACAGTAAATTACCATGACTCATAAAACAACAGAAAGTCTTTTCAAATATAGGAAATAATCTATAAATCATTGGATGTTTGAGAGCATAAGACAGTTATTTCAAGCTCACACATTTTTATTCCAGCTTTTCTTACAATTTAATCCTTCTTATCTTTTCTATTTCTTTGGAAAATATGTTAACTTTAACATTATTACTGTACAGTAGAGATTTACGTAATTCTTCATTTTAGCTCTGTGCAGATGCTGCATATTAGCTTTGCTATTGTGAAATTTCCAGGGTAAAAAAAACCAACAAACCTGGACAATTTCAGACATCAGAGGATACACTCTACCATGTTCCATTTGAGCAAATTGGTTTAACCTCCAGAGGTCAGTATGTCTGACCAGATATGTTGTCATGTAACTGACTTCGAGATTTTTTTCAATGTCTTCATAGTCTGTGAACCTGTGAACTGAACTTTGTCCTCATTCTATTGATTAATTCTATGTGATTAATAGTCTCACATAATGATAGAATACACAGTTATCAAGGTATTAAGGATGCTCATTTCTAATTTTCTGTGGTGAAATATGGTCTGCACATGCTTTTTGAAGTTAAGCTCTGGGATATGTTGCTTGAAGATCACTGAGTTATCTAAAGATCTCTTTACTAGCATGAAGGACAATTTGGAAGAAACCATAGCAAATTCCCAAATAATAGAAATCAAGCAATAAAAATGGCTAGTGTAGCATGATAAGGAAATAAATAAAGATAGAAAAAAAATGGTAATTTCACAGACTTCAGCTGTACCCATTCCTGAAGAATGCTGACAGCTGTTAACTGATACCTAATTTTTTTTAAAAAATTGATTAACAATGAATACTAATGCTTTTGTCCTTTCAGTCTTTGTCTTTATCTCTATTTTTTTTTTAATTTTTTTTCCAACTTTCATTAGTAGTTTTGTCTGCTAATGTGGTTATTCATATGGAGCTGAATTCTAGAAGACAGCAAAGTACCTGAATTTTAATAGGGGCTCAAAATACATATTCAGCTGTAACTTAATTGTGTTAGGTTTTCCAGAGCTTCCAGCCTTGTAGGGTTCCTGTTTCATGAGGGTTATATTGCAAGGTTTTGCATTAACCTTTTGTATTTAAATTGTGCAAGACCATAAAAACTGTTCCGAAACTGTAGGATCCCTTCTTATTCAATATTCCAGGACAGGACTCAAACCTGAAACAATCCTTCTTCGACTTTTTTTCAAGCAGAGCCAAACTGTCTGGGCAAAATCTAGTTTGTCCTTTAGTGGTGTACAAAGACTGATGACACTGACAGAGACGTGAATGTATGCAGGGTTTGCTCCAGGGGAAGATTGATAAAATGGCAATGTCCCTGGACAGCCACTACCCTGTAGTACGTGTTTCTCCTGTAACACTGTAGTGAGGTATTTTAATGATGGGTCTCTATGAAAACAGAAAATAAAAGTGTTCCCACAATCTCTGCTTTACTTTACTGAAAGTATACCCTGCATAGGTTACAGGTATTTTGAATTTTTTCTCTCTTTTGTTCTCTTGTTGTGCCAAGGTCCTACTGCAATATTGTCAAAATAGTAGGATGAAAATCAGGACTAAGAAATGTCAGTGTAGTCTTATTTTAATTAAAAAAAAAAAAAAAAAAAAGAAAAAGAAGGACATAAATATAATAGGATGGGTGAGGTGAGGGTTATTGGTTTTTCTTGAGGTTTTTCATTCTCAAAATAGTAACATTTTTATTATTTAGAAAGTCTGCTCCAGTTGGCACCAATGGTGCTAATCTGCAGGAAGGAAAAACTATAGGTAGGCAGAGAATTTTATAGAGGGCTTCTCTAAAATAAACTTTTACAGGGCATTCTGTAAGGGTTGTAGAATAATTGAAGTACACTCAAACAGCACACAAAAGTTCAGACACTGTTTGTAAAAGGTTTATTCTAGAAAAGCAGAGAGAGAAAATGGTCTTTTGACCATGCAAAAGGGCTGAACCCAGGGGACTATTACAGGAGGAAAACAGGGAAAGGTTTGCAAAAGATTATGTCCCAGGATCGGTGTAGGGCAAGACCTCTTCCACTGCAAAATTTTGTGTTGGATTTAGCCTGATTTTGAGCTCTGTTGAGGTAACTTCTTTAAAGGAGTTTAAATTGCTAAGTGTTCCCATCAGTTTATAGAAACACTATATGCTGGAAATGCAGTGGTTGCTTTTCTCACTTAGCTAAAATAGCTCAAGATTCTAGCCATGTTGCCTCTTGCACATCTTCTGTGCTGATGTTTTCTTGTTTCGCTCCTTCTCCTGATGACTTATGAAACTTCCACAAAGAAAGAGTTAACTGATCCATATACAGAATATACAAAGCCCAAAATAACTGAACTTGAAAAAAAAAAGTTCCTCTAAATTCAAGTCAGGATTAGGTATGATGTTGCATCCAATCATAACTATTAAGATTTCAGACAGGAGTATGTTGGTAATATTTTAATTCTTGTTAACTGAATTCAAATTCGTGCAAATTGATAATGAAAGTAACCTTTACAGCTGTAAATGTTTTCAGATTATGAAGAGTGGTCCTGAATTTTATGTATGTTGGTGTCTCAGGATCTTAGATACAAATTCACCAGTGACTGCTGCTTTTCACTCACAGGATACGGCATAATTTTCAAATAAATCTTACTTGTCAGTTTGAAATTCTTGTCAGCATAGTGAAATAATTTCATTGTGAACAGCAGGAGCTTTACTTGAAGTTAGAACTACAGCAAGTATGTAACAGGATGATTTGTTGCTGTTGGGTCTAAAACTAGTTATTTTAATAGTTGCTGATGGCAAAGAAATTTTAATGTTAGTTTGATCTTTCATATTGAGGAAATAATAGGTTCTTGGTTTTGAATGGTTCTGTGAGCAGTCTCAATTGAAAAAAATTTCTTATTTAGGAAGCTTTTTCCAGTTAATTAGACACAATGAATATTAGGGCAACACTATTTCGTGCAGTAGTATTCTAATTGATCAGAAGCAAAGGAAATACTCTCCCTGGACATCGCAATAGTTTTGACACTTCTGGCATGATGTTGGAAAGGGAATATTTTGTTTTCATCCTGTAAACCAACTGTCAGGTTGCAAAGAAAAAAAATATTAGGCTTAAGGTCATATTTGAAGTACAAAGAATTATGTCATTACTATAGGAAAAATGAGATTCTTAGAGAACTGTGCACATTTCATCAGGAAGATAATTACAAAACCCATAAAAAATAGATCCTCTTCCTAATCACTTAGATTAAATAATATTTCTCAGATTTCTGAATATCTTTTGTGATCCTGTCCTGGATGAGTATCAGGCAATGGGAAAGGAGAAACAGTAAACATTGGCCAGTGATGCTTAAAAGAAATCTATCACATATTTCTTGCATTGAGCTCGACACAATCTCATACTCTGTAAAAACAAAATGGAACAAAAACCCCCAAGAGAGCTCTTTTGTTTTTTGTTGACTCAGGCCTGTCAAGCAAGACAGTATGTTGTCTAGTGTAGTGAGTCCTGGTTTTACTTAGAGTATGGCTGTTCAGAAGAATTATCTACATACCTAGTCAGTGAAAATATTCAGGTTTTCATGTTCAGATAAAACTATATATGCACAAATCTTCACATTAGAATGTTGTATACAAGCCTGTATATGTCCTCAGCCATCTCCAAATGTCCAAATGGTGAAGTTTGATTTCATCCAATACCAGGTGTGCTGGATTTAGGAGAGTTCAGATGCCAATTTACAAATATGTGGGAAATTTGATGACGTCTAGATTATAAACTCAGTAAAGACTTTTATACATAGAAAAAGACTGCAGACTTGGTTCGTTATTTCTTGACCTCTTCAAACACAGGTAAACAGAAATCTCTGCAGTCCAATACGTGCACTAGAAATTTTGGCCTCTCATTTGAAGAACTAAATAATTTATCACTGTTTCCCTCATTGCTTATTCTGAGACTATATCATTGCTTTTGTGTCTTTAGAGTTTGGATTCAGTTCCCTTTATTTCAGTCATAAAAATCCTGTTTTCAATTGAAAATTAAGTGCTTTTAGTTGTTTTTGATATTTAAGAGAGGCAGAAAACTCATTTGTATGTATGACATTTAAGAGTTATAAATAGTAATATATTTCAAGATGGTAATACTATTTGTAGATAGGACTTTCTAGACAGAGTTCAGAGTTCAGTGTAACTGATGAACTAGTGAAATCAAGGATGAGCAAAATATGGATTTTAAAGTGGCGAGAGTAAAATTCTTTTTAAATTTTAGTTAAACATTTTTTTCTGCTAAATGTGATTTTTTTTTCATTTATTCCTCTATAATTAGAAATACATTAACATCTTATCCCCTAGTTGTAAACTAAAAAAAAGTTTATTCCCTTCTTGCACTGTATTTATTTTGATATTTTTTCCAGACGCTGAATTACCAATTTTTTTTTCATATTAGGATATATTCCAGTAAAGACCTCTTTCCATTCAATGATATGAAATAAAATTTACTCTCTAACATATGAAAACAATGTTAGCACCTTAGTTCAGTTTAGTTCAGTGCATTACAGAATGCAATTTCACACAAGCATTTTCAGGGCTTCTCAAATGATAAATTTATAGCTCAAAACTTGGCTGAGAAACCTCTCGGTGGAAGGAATGCTGGAAACAGTTATCTTAAAACAACCATTCTCACAGTAAATTTTTAGGGACTCACATCAGGCTCTGGTCCTTCCATTTAGAATAAGATTAATAGCAGGTGAGTCAATAAATTCTTCCCAGTGCATTTAAAATCTCCTCTGCAGACAGGATATAATGGTGGGTATCATCATTATACTTGAATTAATTCTGTTTGTGCTGACAATTTATTGTCCTTGTATGTATTCAAGGCTCTCCCAAATAAATGTCTAGAGACATTTAATGGTGCAGGTTTTCAGGAAAACTGCTAAATATTCATTTGCCACAAAAGGACCCACACCTTAGACAACCCTAGTTTTCATCGCAGATTATTGACAGGGGAAGAAATTATACATTAACATTCTGTAAGAAATTTCTTAGGGAAAATTTTCTTAGGTTTAGATACATATTCACACAACAGATCATCATTACAATGTGGTAAGATACTCAACTTTTGATCTCTAAAATGAATTAAAAATTCTTATTCAGTAGAACAAGTTTACCACTCCTCACTAAGTCTCACAGAAACTGAGAGGAAGATCTAAACTAGGAAGAATCACAAGTAAATTTGTCTTTAGAGTTCTATCCAGGCTGTAAGAAAATCATGTTAACATTCCTACACCATCCGATTAGGATCAGGGACTTCTTCATGCGAAGCTCTCGGATGAACACTCTTAGTCACTGAGCTGGGAGGGTTTTATCATTTGTTAATAAAATAATAGCAAGTATCAATCCATGTCTAATCTTTCTCCTGGGTACAGGAAATATTTGGCTTTCATTTTCTCCCTAGCACTCTGATGATGTTTAGCCAGGAATCTTATAACCTTTCCTATCCACCGTCTTAAATGTATATCAGCCTCTTATTCAAGTACCTCCCTGTAGCCTGTTCTGTGCAAAATTAGGCTCCAAAGGAAGTTAAAGAGCTTAAAGAGCTACTGAAGGAAGTTAAAGAATTATTGAAAGAGTATGCAACAAACACAAATCCTTTTAGCTGAAAGGATTTAAGGAGCTGTCATGTTCTGGGAAATGCAAGAGGGTAGTTAATACTTGGAAGATTAATGAAACAATCATTAGCCTCTACACAGCTGGGGTAAGAGGATGTGCCACAATTTCTCAGCAGTCTGACTTTTTTGCCCCCATGAAGGAAAATATTCTTATTGTATGGATACTGTCATACTCTCTCGGTTTTTCCATGCTCATGTGATGTTATATAAGTCACGGATTGGCAGTCTAAAAGAGGAGATAGAGCAGTCCTTTCCAAAGTAATAGTGCCTGACATCCTGTGTGTAGCTCTTTCCCTTGTTCTTAGCTGAAAATCAGAAACTTGCTTCTTTATTCCATTCTCCATTTCCATTATATGGCCCATAGTGGATAATGTAAAGAGTTTTAGCTGTACTAGTATCTGTAACTGCTTCAGATTTTATTACATCTATTCCTGTGGTATGTTAACACCTCAAAATCAATATTTATCACATTGTTTTGGCATTTCTATTTTTTCATAGAAAAATGAAATGCAGACATTATGTCTTAGGGTTCATAAGACACTGAGTAGCAGAGTGTAGAACTCAAGTCACAGATTTGCAGCAAATTTAGAGGAAAAAAATTTAAAATAAACCCCTTATTATAGTAAACCTAATTTTCTGAATACTTTTTTTTTGTACCTGTGTTGGAGAATAATTACTTTGTGATAACTTTATAATTCTAAAAAAAATATCTGAAGGAAAGATCTCTTCTATATATATTGAGGCCTCTTTATGACCAGGAGATTAACAAGCCATTGACTCTAACAAAGTCAAACCGTGCTTTGTCCTGGGATATGCTCAATCATTTGAATCAGTGTCTTCTTTGGTAATCAGAGACAGAACAAAAGGATTATTAGCTTTTAAATCTTCCCCAGCCAAGAGGACCCTTCCTGAAAGGGCAGAGACCCAAAAACTGGAAAATTCAAGGTGGAATCTTGCATTTCATAATAAAGCCCAGAGATAAGGTTTGCTTAAAAAACAGAAAAGTTTGGCTTTTAAATCCTTTTCTAATCCCACACCAGATTTCAAGATATGGTAAACTAGTTTTATTTTGAAGATGCATGTTTCATATCAATTACAAATCAGAACTTTCATACGCATATCTGAACTCAGATGAAAGACAGAACTTGTGATGTGGGGAGTGTAGTACACTAAGTAATTAGCCTAAAAATAGTGCACAATGGGGGTCAGGTCTTGAAAGATTTTCAGAAATGAGGTATTTTCTTGGGAAGGCAGAGCACAGCAGTGTTGACAACATCATCCCATTGCTCTGTAGTACTCAAACCATGTGAGCCCTGTGATTTGTTAGCCACTTGAAAATCGTATATTATGTTTTTATTTTGTGCTGATCAATTTTATTTATTGTTGTATTTCATGTTTGATAACCCAATATAAAAAATGACTGAGAGGATTTTTTATGGCCTTAGCCAAACCTCCGTAAAAGAGTCATGTACATGAGCCTGAGGGAGATTGATTCCAGTGCACACAGCTCAAAGCCTCAATATTTCTTAAAAGTTCAGGTTCCTTTTAGCATCTAATACAAATGAACAAAGATCTTTATGAAAATACTGGTGGTGGTTGTTTTGCCATCACTGGCTCATAGTGGCCAGAATGGAAGCTGGGAAGCTCAAGACCCTAGAGGCACCACAACCATAGCAAAGCAATTATAGTGAAATGTGGGAAGGTTAGCCCTTAATATTTCCCCTAATATCTATGCAAGTGTGACGGCTTTCATGGTCTCAAAGATCATAAATTATAAGAATGAAAAATATCCCTCTGCAATAATAGACTTTTGTTTCCTAATTTTCATAGGGACACCAAGCAATTGCTCAGTAATTTTTATACATTTCCTGCCAGTTGCTGCAGGCATGTTACTTGCTAAAGCAGCAATAACCCAGAAGAACAGGACATGGTAAAAAGCATCAATAGATCAGCATTTCAATAAGAAAATGAAATGATGTCATGACATGCAAAGAGCATTCAGTACGTGTACAGATTGCACTTACCAAAGGGAGTTAATCTAAGTTAAAAACATAAGATCTGAAATATAATATTGTCCTCAGATGGGTACAGATGTACTGTATTATTTTAAAGGCAATAATAATTTATTCCTATTTTAACTTTGGGATTTTTTCAGGACTAAAAAAGTGAATGTTAAATACTCAACACAATTATTTTCCAGAACAAAGTCTTACCCAAAAGCAGAAACAACCTGTTTTTACTTCATTGAAGCACAAAACCTGTCAGTGAGTGTGAACAGTCAGCAGATGCCAGAGATTTAAAAGGAACACCTTAGGAATATAAGTCTCCATCACAAAACCTAAGTGAACTATTTTCAGCAGTGTTCACTACAACAGAACTTAGGAGGTTCCCCTGTCAGGGCTGAAGTTCTTGTAATTGAAGCTTAAATAGAAGAAATTTAAGAAGAAATGATGACACTACAAATACTAACAAACCCCCAAGGCCCCCCTTCTTGGAGGTAGGAGCAGGAGGCACTATTTTCCTTCATTGAGCCTCAGGACTAGAAGGAAGTAGGTAGAAAAGGTGGGGAGCTTATTCTAGAAAGGGACTCCTAAGAATATCTGAGGAATGACAGACCACTAGGTCTGACTCCTTTGTGAAGTGTCTTGATCGAAAATACATTTAAAAATATGATCATTAGGATTGTATTTAGCACATTATCATACAGTTGTCTTACCACACAGTCACATACCAAGGACACATCTTTAAACCAGGGGAGTCGTGCTTCAGTCTATATACAACTCTACAGAAGAGTCTGAGAGAATATTAATAGGAATGGTCAATATGCTTTCACTTCACAGAGTTCTTTACAGGGTCACCCATCAAAGGCTGTCCAAAAAACTAAATTCTTAGGGGGCTGAAATAGAGGCCCATTTTCAATTAAAAACGCATTAGAAAAAATCCACCTATTGTTGGAGTATCAAAACGGTTTGGAGACCTGGAAGACTTTAAGTGAAGACTTTTCTGGGACTTCACCATTCACAAAAAATATCTGGAAACAAAATGAACAGAGAAGTAAAGAAGGTTGTTGATATATAATTTTTAAAGTTAAAACTAACACTGAAAAACTACAAAAGGATATTGCGATAATAGAAATAGAGTGGATAGGCAATAAATAATGTCACCAGCAACAAATTTATATACCTAAACCTAAAAATACAATACCTTTATCAGATATCAGTAAAGAGATTAGGGTGCCACTTTGTGTGAATATCAGCTAAAGTACAAAACAGCAAATAGAACTGAATTTTGTGGAAACCAATAAGGAACAAAAAAAAATTTCCAAGGAAAATAAAAGTGTGATAAAAAGATCTACATCTTCATCATTGCTGTGCAGTTCTCACCGCAGCATCTCAAAGAGTTAGAATAGAATTAGAAGAGGTGCCACATGGGCACTAAGGGCATTATTAAATATTCTTTTTAAGGAAGGATTAACAGCCTGGAATTTTCAGTCTGTAAAAGACATATTTAAAAGGAGATATGATCGATATCCATGTGATTGACTAACTGAGATGAATCAGAAACTAGTATTTGTAATCATAAAAAAAATTCAGAAAACAGTAAAAGAAGTCACAAGGAGTGCAATTAAATTATGGAATTTATTGACATGTTACAAGCCAGTGGGAATAAATTTTTATGACATATACTAACAATCATTTCAGTCTAGGCTAAGGAAAATTTTAATTGACTACCATTTTTCAAAGGCCTGGCCTTACTTTAATACCCAGGACACATATGTTAATCTTTTTTTCTATTTAAAAAAAAGTTCACAAAGCAATGTCAATACACTGATTTAGTCATGTCTTGGAGGACATGGGTCAGTATAGCACATATAATACTTGCAGGATTATTTCTTTTAAAAAGAAATATGCTGCCTAAAAAGCCATATTATTTATAGAATTACATTATTCGAAATAAAAGCATTTTATGCTTTCTACTCTGTCATTTGATTCACTTATCAGGCACATTTAGTTTTTCTAACTAGACTTAAGCTGCTAATGAAACGTTCAAATGCAGATGTGTTCATACTTCCTCCCAGAACCAAGCTTCAGGAGCCTGTGTGACAGTGGGAAAATGAGAGCATGCCCTCACTGGAAATTCCTGAGATTCATAAGGAACATTTGAAGTTTTACAATTGCAGCCTTATGTATTGTTTTTGCTCTAATAGGTTCTGGGTTGTTTTTCCATCTATCTCTGCCAGCTGGTCTTCTCTCAGCTGTAAATCTCATACTCCTTTACTTCCACATTTATTCTTATGGTCATTCCTTTCTTGCATAAGAGATCTCTTTTTTCTCCTTCCTTTTCGTCTCTTGTTCCTATACACTTGCCTTAGAGTTTTTTGGGGAATCTTGACTGATTTTTATAGATTTAGATTAGACTTGTCTTGTTGTTACTTTTTCAACAAGTCAGATTTTATTCAGTTTTCCTCATCTAAAAAGTTGAACAATTCTTACTTTGTTAAATTTAGCTTTTTGTTCATATTTCCTACCCCTGTAGCCCAGCTTCCATTTAACCAAACACAGCTGTTAGAGCCATATTCTTCTCCTGCCATGCTGATTATGATATTTCCTCCAAGTGGCATCAAATACAAATGTCTCACCTCTCCTTATAAAACACACCTCCATTTCCCTACAGATTTCTCATTTCCTAAGGTCTTGTAATTCTCCAAAGTTGTCAATCACTTTACAGCAAATCTGAGATAATTCTATTGATTTCTATTTTTATATTTTCCCATTCCTGAATGTTCCCTCATTTCCTAGAAGGTTATCTTACTTACTTGAAATGTTTTCCTGAAAAAAGAATCGTCTCCCAAATTAAAAGTCTCACTGAAAATGGCGTGACTGAATTTTGCATGTCTACATATCTGTGTTTGTATCTGTGTGCACAAATGCTCCCATGTTATTTGAGTTTTTTCACTGAGCTTAGGAGGTCCTCAGTCAAACACAGAATGATATGTTGATTTCTTTGTCATAATTGTCACTGTGCTGGTAAACAAAGATTTGGTCTATGAAAATTCTCACTCTTCTATTGATTGTCCACTTTAATCTTTGAAAATTTAAAAAATAACCCAAGTTTGAAAACAATAAATCCTTTTTTAAACTCACTGTTGTGCTGCTGATAAACTAAGGACAATTTTAATATACATATACTAGACCTGAACACAGCATATCAGATCAAACAAGGCTGTCTCCATCAATTACCAGGTTTACTGCTGGGCAGATTCAAAAAGCAAGCCACAGGTTTTTCTGTGATAATGGAAAACTAATGATATTTCATATTTTAAACATTCTCTATTTTCCAGGTGTGATGGGGGAATATGAACCAAAAATTGAAGTCCATTTTCCTTACACAGTTACAGCTGCAAGGGGAACTACTGTAAGGATGGAGTGTTTTGCACTTGGAAAGTAAGTACAGATTCTTTCATAATTAGACATCATTGTTTATTAAAATGAGACATAATTTGTGGTTTCATTATTTTTTTTTATTTTATTTTTACAGACAGTCCTTACTGCATTCTCAAAATAACCAATTGACTAAGTAGCTGATTATGAACTCCCTGCTCAGCCATTTCTGTGGTCAGGAATTCAGTCAAGCTAAAAGACTCTCTCTCAAAATGAAAAGTAACACTCTCATAAACAAAAACAGGAAAGGTTTTTTGATTGAAAATTTTACCAGACTTACACCCATTTATTCACTGGGCTACTATAAACAAGTAAATTAGAGTTTGTTCTGTCAAAATATCATATTTGGAGAATAAATAAACATTAGCAGAGTTTCTTCCCCTCCCCCATGCATATAATTTATACAAAAAGCTACAAGTGAAATCTCTTAATCATGTCCTAACACACTTTGTGGCAGTGCCTACTCTCTAGTTTCTACTTGACCTAATAGCACTCATACAGAATGGGTGTTTATTATTTATGTCAAGGAGCTTTCAGATGTTTGTTGATAAAAGAGTTTAGGGACAGAAAGGTGTGAGAAACTGAAACAACAATTATTTCTATACAGTATTCAGATTACAGAATATAGGATGAAATTGATAATATTTCAGTTTTGTGGTGGTAGTTACTATTAGTTACTCAAGTTACTATTATGATTGTTCCCAAGAATAAGGTTGGCAAGGTTCATATACAGCCAGACAGAACTAAAAGTTAATTCTAGTGATTCAAAGAAATTCTTTCTTCTTCATATAGATGTTGCTAAAAACAGATGTTCCTTCAATGGTGTTTCTTTAGAGGCATATAAAAAATTATAATGGATAGGGTTATTTCCAAAATACCTCATCAAATCCTGTGTGGTGTGTTGAAAAAACCTCACTGTATTGAATTCTTTTCAGTTCCTTTTCATAACAATGTTCCCTTTGGACATCTTGCCCCTGTCTTCAAAGTTATGCTGCTAAATATCATATATCCTGCTTGCTTTTATAGTTCATGGCTTTTCAAAACACATACAAGTTTCTTACAGCCTGGCCTTGACTAAAAAATAAGAAAAGGGTTTGTCTTTGTAACTCCTTTGGAGGAACTTCACAAAAGAGTTAGTCTGAGAAATACTGTATCTTTCATACCAATTCTTCTTATTTACCTAAAGAAGAACAAAACATGAGGTTGGGAATTTTACAGCAATAGTCTGTTTTCCTGAGGATTATTCATCCACTTTGCTCAGCAGGTCTGGTTTTCCAGAGTGACTTTTCAAAATCTGTCTCTACTACCTGAGAGGAGTTTATAAATGTTTTTCATAGTTCTTTTGACCTTCATGTGTAACTGGTCACTGGATTTTTTTTTGTTGACATTTTTCTCTTAACAGTTCCTAATTAGTGACTGGATGATATATGCCTCAAAGTTACTCCCTTCTTGCTGTTTTTTCATGTTAGACCAATAGCGAGATGCTCTCAGTGTGCAAGTAGAAAGGAAGTATACTCAAATAATTAAAGAGAAACCTCCAAAAAGGTTTTTCAGTTGTATCTATTTAGGTTCAGTGAAGTTGATGAAGAAACTGGACATATCCAAACTGGTCCAAACAAAAGCTGGAGGACCATAGCCCACATAGAGGGAGCCATTAGTGACAGCAGATTTTGCAAATTCATTCCCAACAAAAGTGTAAGCAGTAGTTTAGAAAACAAATGTGAGGCAAGAACTTTTATGGGGTAAAACACAAGTCTTATGCTTTATATAGTAAAGATAAGGAAAGAGGTACATGACAGAAGACAGAAAAGAAATAGATGGCGAGATTCCCTGAGATGCTGAAATAAATGAGGAAAAGGGCTCTTCTGTAGAGTCTGATGGCTCCAGGCTCTCTCCCATCAGAAGCATTGCCAAGTCAATAGTTAGCAATGAGGCCCTTTTAGACTCTTGGCTATGGTTAAAGCAGTAACCAACATATTACTTCTTATTTTCCTCATTTTGCTGGAATTAAATTGCAGTTGCTGACAGATTACAAGTCAACTTTCCAGTGAAAAGGAGGTATGACACTCGTCCTTTGCAACCATCACTGAAAGGCAAGAAAGAGCTACTGTTACGTTCCATCTTCAGCACTGTGAGATTTAGTAAACTTTCAAAAAAAGATTCAGTCACTTTCAAAAATGAAGGTGAAATTGACAGGAAAGGCTTTGATTAGGTTATTTCCTCCTTTTTGTTTGATGTTAATCTTTAATAAACAGAAAATCAAAGCCACCGGAATGATCAAGGAATTTAAGGTTATCTAATAAGAGAGTTGACCCCATTTGCTGCTCTTCTATTGGGCAGGTATTTTTACCATGCACATTCTTTATCTTCTTTCCCGAGCCATTAATGCATAATCAAACCAGCTTATCTGAAATTGCTTTCAACCTGATATGGTAATAATTACATGAATGACATTTCAGACACCATTTGAAACCTGGAGGCTGAGGTGAGAAGGAGAAATACATCAAATTTCCTATTCATTTTCATAATTTTCATTTTTTCACTCCATTTCTTATTCCTGATGCCTTGTCAGGCTTTTTGCTTGTTACATTGCCATGGGTCCCATTTACTAAACTGAATCAATGACTAATTTGTTCTTTTTTTATTTAGTATTTTGAGACTTGGTATTTTGTATCCTTATTGTAAATAACACAGGAGTTGTTAAAGTCTCAAAACCAATATGCTTCCAGTTTTCTCATGCTTTAATTTAGCTGTCTGAAACACTCTGCTCTCTCTACTGTAATTGTGAGAATGACAGACATTCCAGTGACATTTCCTGAAGTAGGCATTTGGCAAATATTACAAGAAGAGCCTAGTCTTTAGTTACATATTAATCATTTATTAATAGTGTTTATTTAGAACTGCCAGTCACTATGGTTGAAAAAAATAAATAAATCAAAGCTCTGCAACTTTTATCTTCAAACTAAAGTTAAATATCTTAATTGCTTGACAGAGAATAATTCTCTGAGAAGGATTTTATTCTGACCCAAGTAATACGTAGCTGGTTCAGTTACAAGTGAAAATATTATGTTACCGATGTCGCCTACAAATAGACTTCGTAGTTGCTAGAGAATTCAAAGTAATGCAGGAGTGAAATATCTCAAGATTATCTTATTTGTACTACATAATACTGCTTATGATGAGCATCAGTCATTGGCTAAGAAACCGCTGCATAAATCAATGATTTATTGCTGAGGTTTAAGGGAAGACATGACAAACAGAGGAAACAAATAAAATTTACTGCATATATATCAGTGTGCATTTTGCAATTAGTGATGTTTTGTGCCAGATATATATACTGGCCCAAGGTTGTTTTTATAGACATATTCACTACCACATCTACACAAGACCTTATTTTTCAGCTACATCTATC
This sequence comes from Vireo altiloquus, assembly GCA_013396875.1. Lineage (NCBI taxonomy): Eukaryota > Metazoa > Chordata > Aves > Passeriformes > Vireonidae > Vireo > Vireo altiloquus. The sequence continues at coordinate 620,091 of VZRF01003566.1, read as the reverse complement.
TTTCATACATATACTTGTATATAGCATATGGATAGGTTTTCTGCCATCCATTTAATTATGCAATTTCTGTTAGAAATACTTGAATTTTTGTTTGTTGCCTAACATAACATGGGATCATATTTTTTTAAACTGTGCTAAAAAAAACCACTGGCAATAATAAGGTATTAACACCTTCTATTTATTTTTAACTTTTCATAAGATCAGAAATACATCATTTCCATTTGCAGATTTGCTACATCCTGATTAATATTTACATTGATCATTGTTAAAATAATCAAATAATTGAAAAGAAAAAGAAAAGAAAAATCTAAATGACTAGTCTAAAAGACTTCAAGACATCTAAATTAATAAAAATATTCTAGGGAGAAGTGTATTAATATTTGCTTCTGAGTAACAGACTTTTCTCTCCTTGTGTCTTCTCTTATTCAAAAAGACAAGCTCATTTTTTGTAAAATTAATGAATGAGCTGATGAATAATGAGGTTTCTGTTTGCAGTCCAGATAATCCTGATCTTCTGTGTTCATTTAAGTATCAGACTTTAGACATCTTATGTAAATCAGGAAGACAAATCATGACCTCATTCTTTGAATAAGTCCTGGTGAAGAAGATATCATTTTCCTAGCTGACACTTATGACAAATTTCAGCATTCCTGGCTTTTCCTGATCCAGAAATGAAATTTCTCAGATATTGCCTTCTGTGACAGCAGGTTGCCATTTTAATTTTCTCTCAAATGTTACTGATTTTGCTTCCAAGAACATTTAGAGGCAACTGGTCCAGTCTCCTTCTAGAAATTTAATCCTAGAAAGAGATTAAATTAATGCTTTTGATACGCAAAAGGACTCTAAATTCCCTCCCCACTATATGACATACTCATTAATGAAGCACTTCAGTGACAGCCATTCGAGCATCCTTTAGCACTTCCTGACATTGGAGCACACTTATGTCATAAGTAATTTTAACATTATTATTTTAAGTATGGGACTTAAAGGCATGCATAGATGGAAATACACAGTTTTTTTCAAAGCCTCAAAATGAACAAGTTTTCATATTTTGAGCAATGATACAGGACTGGTTTGTCCAAGTTGGCATGAAAAGCTGTATGAAACACATGAATAAAACACCTCCTGCCCTCTTCAGTAAGCCCAGACCCTTGGCCTCAGAGGAAACCAAGAAAAGTGCAAGTGTCAGAAACATCTTTCTTTTTTTACCTTTATTATTCTTTCTGGCATATAACTCTAAGTTGTCTTCTTGTTTCCATTTCAGATAATTTTACTTTCACACTTTCACAAAGATTTTTATATTTTAAATTGTGTATGATGAACACACCCTATCTGACCCTCACACTTCAGCCTTTTCCTTAGTGCATTTTTGCTTGTCCATTACACCAGACTTCTATTAAATTTTCCATACAAAAGTCACGTATTATTGGTTTTCTGGCTCTAGTCAGGAAAAAAAAAAAAAAAAGGTTTTTATGATAGTGCAAACAGCCAATTTTGAGTGAGTAATTATATTTTATTTCTCATTAAAACAAATGGAAGGATGTGGACTCTTGCAGTACTTGTAGATTACCAGAGTTTTCAATGTTTTCTTTTAAAATAAGGCCTGTGTAGGCTGCCAACAGGATTGTTTTGCTAAAAAAACAAGTTTTATGTATCATTTTTTTTTCATACTGTGGTTATTTTTTTAACCACATAGATAACACATAGATATTTGAATCAAAAGAATCAAAAGAGAACAGTGCTGACAGACAATTTTTCCTACAACCTATTTGCTTGTTTTTCTGTATTTTTGAGAGACTATTTTGTGTTTATGTTATTTCTCTACTATAGTAACATATATGTAATATAGCAACCTTCTTTTTAAATGCTAGACTATTTTACTTTGGTAATGTCATAACTATGTTTTTTTTTAAAATATACTTATTGATAAGAATAAATTAACAATACTTTCTTTCTTTTACAACTGAATTATGATAAGGCTGTTTTGGTAGGTGTGTTGGTAATGTCATATTTAATGTTGCCTTAATACTTCTATTTTTAACTTTGTTTGGAAGAGATTTATAGTTCAGCTGTAAACATTCATCCCATCTGTTGTATGGCTTGCAAAAACTCAGCTGATAGTCCATTTAAAAATCTTGCTGTCTAAATGAAATAAAATAAAAAAAGTGAAGCTACATATATTTAAGTCACATGAGTTAATGAAATTTAGTTACTTTAATCTAAGAAATACCCAAAATGTTATCTTGAAACAATGTACTCTGAGTCAATTCAGATTAACATCTCAGTTTTAAATCCATTAAATATAGTATTTTGTTACCTTCTGTTCCTGGTTTTCTTTTACCAGACTTTCCTAAATAATCTTAATTTTTTATTAAAAATGCTATTATTTGTTTATATTGAATGTAATATGTTCAATATTTTCATTGCAAATTACTATATCTGTTGTGCATGAACAATCCCTGGAAGTGTTAAGGCCAGGTTGGATGGAGCTCTGATCAGCCTGGTCCAAAGGAAGGTGTCCCTGCATGTGTCAGTGAGGCTGGAACTCAATAATCTTTGTTTCCTTCCAGCTCAAACCATTCCATTAATCTATGTAAAGAGAGCTTACTAAATATCTTTCAATATTTAGAAATAAAAGCAACATGTTGGGATAAGTGAATATAATACCTAGGCAAAGATCAGAGTGGCCAAATAAAAAATCTTTGCGGTCTGGTGAAGAGAATTTGACTGTAATTGTGGAGAACTGCATGAAGTTTCTGAAGGAGTTATTTTTGCTAGTGAGTATATGAATGTAGCTCATTAAGCCAATGACAGGGTAATGGCTGTGAGGCAGGTTTCTCAATACTGCAAAACTTTCTGCAGGTGTAAAAAGATAGGCTTTGCAAGTCCACATTTTAAAGTACAGTTTCAGTGATGTCTGGTCAGTGTCTGACTGACAGGTTAAAGGCACCCAGGAATGCATCTTTGGTCAGAGGCCTATCTCGGAGTACCCAAGTCCTTTATTTTCCTCCTCTGCCACATAATCATATGTGACTTTTGCCAGGAACAAGAAGTTCACAAACAACAATTGTATAAAGAGTCACAGATCCAGGCTGCACGCTTCTCTATCTAGCACATGCAGTTATCCATCTGGTCTCTCCATGCAGGGGAATAGATGATTCCACCATTGCACCATTGTTTCCTGACTTCAAAGGACTGACCTTAACCCTCTCTCCTCTTCAAATCTGTAAAATGCAGCTTTTTACTTTCAGACAACCAGTTAAAACCATGAGCTAAGTCTTCCATATATCTCTCTTTGACTTCTATCCTCTTGTTGGCTTATCTTGGCAAATCCAGTATTACCTACTGGTCTCAAATGTTTCCGATCAAGTCTTCCAAGGTTCTTCCTCCAGACGTGGCAGGAGGCATCTCCTGTTACAAACTGTCAAGAGAACCAGATGAAATGTTCCTGTAACCTGACCCCTTCCCAGTAATCTAGTGTCCAAAAAGGTCTCAGGAGGATTTCTGTCTGGGATCAAACTCCTTTCTAACCTAAGTCTCCTTGTTATCAGCACGAATCCACATCTTGCTTCAGCCCTGGTGTTGTGCCAAAGAGTAGCAGGGTCAATGCACTGGTGAAAATTCAAAACCAGCTTAAAGTTAACCTCTGTTAACTGCACTACACTGAAACCCAGGGGCAGTGACATCAGTGTGCAGTCAAGGCAGCAAGCAGCAGATGAGTATTAATGGGTATAAACATGGGAATAGAGTATGATTTTCACTGGTATGTATGTGTGTATACATACATTTATATATATCAAATTCAAATATTCAGTGTTTTTCCTATATATAGGAGAATTACTGTAAGAACAAGGCATGCTACTAAATTAGTATTTTCAAGCCTTAAGCTAATTCACAGTGTAGAAGTCCACAGGCAGTAATTTGCCTCTACCATCAAAACCAAGTTTTAACATGATGTTCTATTTGTCATCTACAAGTCACAGAGACATGAATTGTCTGGTTTCTCCTTTTTAAACAGTGAAACCATGCCATAGAATATTAGTGGTCTAATTATTCGCCCAGAATGAAACTGCACAACTGATAGAAAAACTGATATAGAAATACTTAGAAATGTTTCTAAGTTCCATAGGACAAAATATCATGTTCCTCCATTACCTTACACACTAGTTCTCACTATAGGAAAAATTTTTTGTTACCCCTATCAGATGCCAAAATTCAAAGCTGTGGAAGTCACTTTTAAAGTTTACTGATAAAAAACTATTGCCAGGGGGAAATTAACACTCTCTGCAGAGCATTTTTCAGTGTTATAAGTAGGGATATCCTTTCCCCTCAAGATAAACTTGTGATGAGAGGAAGGAACTTTTTTAAACATGAGCATGGCATCTTCAAGATAAGTTTGTTTATATGACACAAATAGATCCAGGATTCTCTTTTTTTTTCCCCTTTGATAGCACATGTTGTTTATATCAAATAAATATTTCTAAGACTTTTATCAATTTCAGGTTCTTTTTAGTTCAAGATGAATAAGGATTTATGCTGTAAGGTGCTGGAGCCAGATTGGATTTCGTTCCTGGTTTTCAGGCTGGATTTATTTCTGTCTTAAGTCAACTTGTTCTTGAATAGTCTTTATAATACTGTTACAAATATTGCAATCATTCATAGCAATGTAATAAAGATTCTTTGGTAAATCTCAAGTAGCATTTCCAGGCCTTATTCTGCCTCACTCTAAATCTAAAAAATTAGATTTGATTGCTTTTACCGTATCACATAAGGAAAGTGGGGAAAAAAGCCTACCAAACTGCAAGTCCAAGTCAGCTCTTGAAGAAGCATGTCATTCTTGAAGAACCAATATTAAAAATCCCTTCCATTTCTCTCTGAGAACCATCAAAGAAAATTTATAAATGCTACTAGAAACAGTGTTCTGTAATTTTCACAGTTTTTCTTTAGGATTAAAAATGGAAGAGCATTTTTTTTACATTCCAAACTTACTATCCAGAAGCATATGTGTACACTTTCTCTCTGTGTCAGAGTCTGAGAAGATCAGAAGACAGCAAATTCTAGCATTTGTCAAGAGTAGATCACCAGAGTTATCATTGCTGTGTTTCTCTTCAGGTTTTCCTACAAAGAAATACATGCATATAGTACTGTGGCACAAGAGCCTTACACTCTCCAGACACGCTGGATTTCTGTTTATATTTGCATCATGATCGGTGGAATTTCATGATTTTTGCAATTTCTGGACTCATTGTAACTAGTCTTCTGGATCTTCTGGATATGTACATATATGCTGGCCATTTCTGTACAGCAGAGTTGAGAATTCCTAGATCACTGTGCCAGCTACAGAAATTCAGCCTGCACAATGTCTGGAACAGAGAAAAATGACATAAAAATTTAATTATAGAATAGCTTTAACACAAGGCAAATAAACACAGTTCTACTGTAGTACTGTGGCCCTGAGGATCTGTAAGAACACCTGCCAAATACGTGTCACCATTTCAAACAAATTTTCTTCTCCAAAGCATTTGTCTCTAACTTAAAATCATGGATTCCTCATGTGTTATGCCCTGTACTAACACAGCAGACATCATGTATTTTGCTTTTCTAGTTTTTCAGATTCTTTTCTCAGCAGCCTTGATCAAGTCACAGGCTGGTGATAATTGACCTGTTGTTATGCCTTTAATACTTTTTAGAAAAATGTCCACTTCAGAATGGCCCCAGCTGCATGCTGAGGTAGGGTGTGATACAGAGACTAGAAAAGAATGGCTATTGGATAGCTGAGGATAAAACCAGATCTTATTTCCATATTTTTGTAACAGACATCATAGCTCGATACCTCCTCAATCCCACCATATAAATAGCATCTACAATACTATGATGACAGAAATAAAACACGTAATTTTTCAGTGAGGACAAGACTGAATACATAGAAGAAGATGTTCAACTCATTTGTACGAAATTTTTACCTATGCTGTTGTGATTTCATCAAGAGTAAACACCAGTACCTAAATTCTAAATGCAAACCCAAAAAGCTGTGGTATGTTTTCCCAGTTTGCTCACTACTTGTCAAACCAACATTTTGGCTATTGCAGTTTTTCTGTTTTCATTTGATTACACCTGAATCAGGTGACTCATTTGTTCATGATTAACTCAAATTTCAGAATTTTGGAAAAAAAAATTAAATCACCAAAATTGCCAGTTTCATCAACTTAGGATTTTGGACACTTACATTATCTAAGTTTAGCTATCAAATAGTTAAGTGTCAAGATTGAGACAGCAGTTTAGGCTCTGATCAACCAGTAAAGAGAAGCTCTGGAGTATAATTCACTGCAAATAATGAACCATTATAGATAATGAATCATCTTTATACACGGCACTATTTTAGATGCCAGACATGCTCCAGCGTGGCATAATTTAAAGTGTGAAGAAAACGTTGTGGAGCTGGATATGCAGCCAAGCAGGCACTGTCCTTGCTCTGTGCCATAAAGAACAAGCTAGGAGTGGTGGGAAAGCACATCCGCATTAATATATGGCACTCATATATGCAACAGATTTTTTAACATAATCATGGATGTCTCTTGAAGTGACTTACAGACCTGGACTTGTTCCTGAGCACTGGCTTCAAGCTCATCACCATTTGCTTCTATTCTCTTAATTTTTAAATCACCGTACTCACTGCTGCTATATCTCATGAGTCCTAACTATCTTTTAATAACCAAATGAAAGGAAAAATGGTTATTGTGTCTCATAAAACTCTGAACAGATTTGTATGGGACATTCTAAAGGTAGATGTGTATGGTTGATGGACATTCCTGGAAAGCATCTAACAGAGAAAATTTCATTATGGTCCTCAACATTTTAATCCTCATCATTATCCTGTAATAATTAGAAGATATTTAACAGAGATTCAAGACAGGAAGACATGAGAAAATGAAGTTTTTTTACTAGTCTCCATAGGCATAGAGAGGTTTTCAAGATGTATTATGATGTGAACCTGTGGGTTTGAAGGCACAGCTCAGAACAGTGATGCATGGTAGAGAGAAATCGTGTGGAGAGGAATTGAAATTACGGTAGAGGATAAAATATTTCAAAATATCACATCAATCTGTAGCAACCAAATATAGAATAAGTAATCTATGCATTCCTATTTAAAATATTCTTGAAATACTAGGAGCTCAGATCCATGGAAAAGGTATTTTAAAATTCAGACATTACTCTTATTTATACCTCACCCATTTCCCAAAATAAACATATACTTTAGGGATGTAAGGAAATTCTTCTACATATGAAATTGAGAGGAAGAAGAATTTCTTCCAATAATTTTTTAAAACATTTTTATTTCTATATTTTATTGAAACCTGTGGAGAATTCCCAGCTAATTCAACTGCACTCATCCCAAATATTATGCTTCTGAAAACTGACTCTTATAATTTCTTGTAAATGCAAAGGTAGAATTATAACTCATATTTTCTTCAAAGTGTACAAGCCCACAGTAATGTCTATCACAGTCACCCGGAACCACTTAGGATTTTTATTTCAGTTTAGATTAATGACAAGTTTAATGACAGTATTTCTGAATTCAAGTGAGGTTTTTCTCAATGTTACTAAGATTTACCAGTAGTATTCAAAAGATTTTTTTCCAAAAGTGAGGAGAAATCTTGTCTTTGAAGTCAACTGAAGCTCAAATCAATTTAGTCACAAGAGCTGAATGTGAAAAGGGTTACAATAACCAAGGAAACTCTGTTCCCCTAAGTGTCTGCTGAGACCAAAATAGAAATGAATTATAATGGTTATAAGATTCAATAATTATGCACATTTCATTAAACTCATATTAATTAGAAATACTTCTGCAGTTGCTCTATTTTTCAAAAAGCGGTGGATCATTTAAAAAGTTGAAAAATGTGCATCTGTAAGTTAGCTTTTATGGTGGATTTTATGAGCTTTCTAGAACAGTCAAACAATTTGATTCTTTCACATTCTCACTCATGTTTCATTTCATTTTTACAGAAGTCACAGAGGAGAAATAGGTATAGATATATTTTTATTTCAGATGTAAAATTCATGCATCACTTGTAAGTTATGCAAGGAAAATAAGCTTCATTAAACAGAACTAAAAGTTGTCTGCAAATACTGATTTGTAATATGGGAGTACTTTCCTTTGAAATCATTAAATCTCAACAGCTAAAGTAACTTTATCTCCTTGAAAAATTCCACTTACTATCTCATATTGATGAAGAACTAAGTGAGTTGTTTTAAAATATGCTTCCTAATGACCCAGACATCCAGTTTCCTCTGTGTTTACCATGTTATACACATTTACTTGCTGCAGGACACACAAAAACAAATTTCAAAAAAAATTAGTAAAATTCAATTTGAAGGAAATTTTCCAAATATATTAATTTCATGAATACAGAATAATCTCATGGCAGCTAAACGAGACAATTTTCATGGTTTATAAGCTCTTGACTCTTTCTCAGAAATATACATCACCAAAAAAATTCCTTTTACTAATTCTTTTGAGCAGAACCCATTTTCCTCCATGACAATAGAGAAAAAGCATTTTTGTCACAGATTTTACTGGAAGCGGGGCTGAAGGCCAATTAACCATCAATAGGCAGCAAACATGACACCCTTACTGTGCCAAATAAAGTGTATCTGCACACTTGTTTCGGTCATAAAGCAGCAGCTGCTGAGTGCAATTACATGGTACCAACATAAAGAGTTCCTGTGTGGACCCGTGTTCTGATCAATAATGGTCAATGAAACCCTTATCTGGCCATGGTGGCTGTATTGCAGCCAACAATCATGACACAATTATATTCCATATAAAAATAGGACAAGCATAAAAGGAGTTAACCCTTAAAGCTGAATGCAAAACAGAAGGTTCGCAAAAATCTCCACAAGTCATTAAAGAAAGAGTATAAATTTGAATATCAGAATGAAGTGTGCAATTAGAAATTAATTATGAGAGGTAAAGAAGGGGAAAAAAAGAAATTAAGATTGTTATTTGTGCTACATCTGATATATACATATAGGTATTGAAGTATAGCAAATCAGAATATGTACCTATGGATGTGAAAGGAATATCATAACTGGTGGGGCTAAGACAGAAAATTTTATTAGTGCTTCAAAAAGAAATATCCTATTTATCTTTCATATTTAAAAATCAACATTGAAGTATTGGACTCAGATAGGAATGGGAAGTTCTTTTAATCTTTTAACTGAAAAGTGTGTAAGATAACTTCTAATAGGAAACAAACTTCATAAATTAGAATCATAGACACTGCAGAAGAGTCCTCAAACCAACCCTACAGGACACCAAAATTTGAAATCAGTCATCAAAAAAGTAATTTAAGGTTAAAAAAGAGAAAGCTACAAAGCTTCTATGGTGATAGAGGGGAAAAATAAACCAAACAGGTCTTATAGACTATGATCCACACACATCACATGATCCACAAATGTCTACAAAAAGAAAAATATATACATAATTGGAGTGCTGGAAAGAAAAGAGATCAGCCTGTTTTGTTTAGCAAGTAGAAACAAATAAATACTCCGTACATATATTTCTTCTCTGGGGGAAATTGATAAAAGGTCATTTTGCAAAAATAGCAAGATATTGTAGGGACTGTGTCTCAGAGATGAATACACATACACTCACAATAAATTTCATTTTGTCGGGTTAATTAATCTGTGTAGCAAACTGATATGGGAAATAATGATTTTCCTTCTCTGGTATATTAAAATGAATTCCATATTGGACTATATATGGTTTTGTAAGGTAATGATGTTAATAGGCTCAATGAAATTCAGTGATATGTGACACTCAGGAGTTAAAATTAGACAAATCCTCTGATAATCAACTGCAAGTCTGGGAATTGTCTTAATCTCTATAAAGTACTAGAATTTGGAGCATCTTGTCCGCAAGCTTGAGTTGAACTGCAGTAATTCACAGCCTGATTCTAACAGGTTGAAGAATAATCAAAAATTGGTTGCCATATACTTATTTTTCATGTCTCAAACTGGATACTCTGAAATACTGAGGGAAAGCTGTTATTCTGAATGAAACTTCATACACTTACAGCAAGTGAAAGTCAGCAAATCGTGAAATTTATAGCAGTTTTGAATGACTAAATGAATTTGAATTTTACTTTTAACTATTATGAAGTACTTTTCCTCATCTAAACTACCACTAGATCCTGTATTTATATATAAGCTTAGACTTGAAAAATTTCAAATAAATACAAAATGTGTTTTTCAAAAAGTTCCATTTTCTGTGATAGTGTCCTCCATCAACTCCTTCTTTTGGAGTTCCTGAAGCAGTCTAGTTTTCAGCTCACAATGAAATACTTTTTAAGAACAGTTCTCTTTTTTCCTTTTTTTCCCTCTTAAATGTCTGCCCTATTTAGAAAAAGTATGTCTGTACAATAAAGCCCATTGGGTGCACAATAGCTGATACATGTTTGGGCCAAAAAGAAAATTCTATGAGTGCAAATACATTCTAATCCATTTCTTCCCTGAGTATGAATGTAAATGACTCCAGGGTCCTCACAGACCTCTGTGGAACAGCAAGCTGCAGTGAAAAACCCTTCTGCTGCCACAAGCAAGAGTGTAATGCAGTGCGACAGAAACAGCAATGCCATTAATTCATCTTCTTACACAACCAGTTTCACAACTTGAAGAATATTGTAAGAAAAAACTCTCCAGACCTTTGGTCACTTTAATTTACCCAAGAAAGAGTGGTATTGAAATTCCCCACCTAGATAGATGTTTTCCCTGATTGGTCTGAACTGCAGTTTCACTGCAGGAAAATGGTTTTATGTTAGAATCTGTTAAATTCATCCAAGTTTTGAAGTTGTTATTTTCTTTGACCTATCGAGGGGAAGCATTCAAGAGTAAAGCATAGAGTGCTAAAGACATTCTAGTGAGAGTGATTTCAAGTGATTTACTTGATCTCAATAAAAACAGCCTCCCTTGCGGATGAAAGAGACACATTCCATGTAGCAATCCATTTATTAAGGATTCCCTATAGAAAGTGAAGTATATCAACCATTATATGAACCTTAATTGTGACGATATTTTATTGCTACTTAGATTATTAAGTGTTTAAACTACCAGATAACAGAATCTATATTCTCAATAGTCGAAGAGTGTTAACATTAATTTTACTAAATATTTCAGCCCAGTTCCAACAATCTCTTGGAGGAAAGTTAATGGTCATAATCCAAGCAAAGCCCGCCTGAGAAAATCCCAAGCTGTGCTTGAAATACCTAATGTGCAGGTAGAGGACTCAGGAATGTATGAATGTAAGGCTGAAAACTCTCGTGGAAGAAATGTCTTCAGAGGACAGCTGCAAGTATACAGTAAGTGTAACTGTACACACCATTATCCTGAAATGCTTTGTCCACCCTTAAGGCTTTGGATACCCATGAAGCATTCCAAGGCTCAGTAAAAACAACTTACCTTGATATATTGACTGTACCCCATATACCAACAATAGTATTAAATTAATGTGTATCATTTTATTCCTTAGTATTGCATTAAAGTCTGAAACATAAATAATGCTGTCTCCTTCAAAGAATGGACTTGAATACAATTTCATATGGGATTTTTTTTTTTAATTAAAGAGTATAGCTGTAATAGCATAGCTTTTAAAAGTCAATGTCTTTTACACCTGATATAACAATGACATGCAACCAAAACACAAAATATCTGTCAGAAAACAATGTTAGAGATGTTTTAGGATTATTATCATACTTTTATTAACATTTTACCTGTGCTATACTTGGGTGCCGAGCTTTGTCAAGTTCATTGTACTGGAATGAGAGCTGAAGAAGGGTTTGTTTTTTGCAGAAAATACTCAATGCATGCATGATTTCCAAAAGTTCTGATTTTCACAAAGTGTTCAACATTTTCTATCTAGGACCCAAAAACTTTTTGAGTGACTATAAAAGTAAAATTGAGTCATGTATCACATTGAAAAGAAAAAAGTAACCCTGAAGAAAAAAAATTAAAAACCCCATGAGTTCTATGTTATACTGTTGTTTCATTCTAGAGTTGCAAAAAAAAAGCCTATGTAATACATACCATGAATACTTACAAGTCAAATTTTGACATGTATCACACGTAAGCTGGAGTCCCACTACTTTTAACCAATTGAAGCCACGAAGTTCTGATTTTCACAATGAGCCCTAAACCTTAAATACTTAGCAGGAGAGGTCTACTGCAAGAGGTTATGCAACAAATTTTTCAAATTGAATTGTTTTCTGTCTTCAAATATCACAGCCAGTGGAATTTCAAATGCTGCCGTTTAGATAGATCCTCAAGTCAGTGGATATGTCTAAGAAGGAGTTTCTTCTCTTAATCAATTTTCTTTTGCTTTTCCTAATTTCAGCTCATGGCTCCTAATGCCTTCTCCCCATTACTAACTCTACAGGGTTCTCTGTCTTTGTTACACACTTTCATCAAGTAACTATAGACCAGTATGATATATTTAGTTTATTTCCCACACGTATCAATATTTTCAGGGCCATAATAAATTTTTCTGCCTCCTCACGTTTTCCAATGTCTTTATCTTAACTCAGTTGATTTTAGCAAGTATCAGCATATCTCTGGATCATGCTTCTTTCCTTGCTTTCCATTCTCAACCATCTAGAGCCCAGGGCAGGTTTTTGTCTTGAATTTTTTTTTGTGTGCTGGAAAAATTATGTGATGGTTAAGATGAAAGTCTGCTCATTTAATTTCAGACTTGCCATCTTGCACTTGCAGCAAAGGTTTTATAAGACTTTTGCTGAAAACAGCAATCAAAGCCCAGCACCTACTCTATGCCTCCTACTATGCCGATATCCCACTGATATTTCTCAAATTGTTACTATAAATTACTTCCATGAAAGTATATCAGATCCTGCAGGGCACCTGAGGGCCAGGGGAATTTAGCAGATGATCTTTTTCTACAATGTTTCTTAAAATGTTAGAAATTCAAAAAATTTAATTTAAGTTATAAGGTATATCCCAACTCATACGCTTCCTATCTGTTTTCTAGAGCTGTGAAACTACTAGATGCCAAAGCAGCTTATAAAGGTGCTATAATTATCTCTACTTCCCTCTTACAGAGTTAAAAAAATATAATAGATGTTCTTCAAGAGAGAAACTAGGATGCTATAAGACTAAATTATTTCTTCAAGAGCACCGTGCAGATCTTTGGCATAAAATGACAGCAAACATGATGTAGTGTTGTACACAACTCTTCTCTCATTAGCCTTCGGCCTTGAGCAGAAATAACGATGGTACTCCATGGAAAATATTTACAATGTTTGTTTTATCCTATTCTGTTTAGATAGAAATATGACTTTTTCATTCTTCACCATTATCTAAATTATATTTTTAGAATCTCTGCCTTTATGAGATAAAGCACAATTTTAGCTCATTGGTGGTTTTTGCGATAATATTAGAACAACTTCCTTAAAATTTTAGGAAGAGAGTTCACTTCATACTGTCTCATTCCTCCATTTACAGATATGTGAGATTAGTATATTAAGTTTCACCTATCTGCATTAGCAGGCAGCAAGGTCAGAACAGGTTACAGAGGCTTTTCAGATGGACAAACCAGCAGTGACCTCCAATAGAGCAGGACAAGAAGCACAGACTTTACCAGCCCCCGACAAGTGCCTTTCCTTGGCCTCGAAATAAAATAGTCCCTATGGAGCCACCCACAGCCTTCAGCGCTCCTGAAGACAGCATTAGTGTCTCACTGGCCTACAAACCTTGGAAACTCTTTCCAGAGGTGTGAGAGGGTTTGTGTAAGAAGGTATTTACCAGCACAGCGTTTAGCCAAATGCTATGTCACAAAATACTCAGCCTCCTTTGCTGAGATACGTTGCTGGATTTGGAGGCATTATCTGAAATGGCCTCTTCTGCTGTACCTTTTGTTCATATCAACAGTCAACATGAATTATTTACCTGTAAGTTCACTGTCTTTTCACTGACATCTTATTCCTCCAGGTGACAACGATTACTTTGGCTCAGAAATTCAGATGTAGGCCGTCATTCCTTACCAGGGGTTTCTTGTAAAATTTCAGAGCAGTCTGTAGGACCAGCTGTGTCATACCGCAGTCTCACAATTTGCATATCTCTGTAGGAACTCACTCGCTGTCTGTTTGAATCTTCTTCATTCTGTCAGTTGCATCTGATCTGGGTCACCACAGAGTGCTTTGGAGAAAGCCCAGGACACCCAGTCTGCCTGTCTAGTCACATTTAATCACAAGCTAGCGATTTTCCATTTCTTACCTGCTGCTGCAGTCCACATACACCATGACTGCCTGATGCAGCCGACACTTCGGATGTTGTTCAGGAAGCAGTTTTGGATGCTGACAGCTTCACGTTGTTGTGGTCTCAGCACTTAGCTGAAATTCAGCTGTAGGCATTAAAAATATAAGTTTTTTAATGCCAGGCATCCTCTTCAGCATTGCAACCTATTTTGAGAGGTGTGATTTTCCCCCAAGTGATCTGCTCATTCTGTAAGTTTCCATGAAATTTTATTCAAGCTCAATTGATTAATAGAAGAGAGCACAAAAATTAAAATGTGTGGATAAATTTGCCATTAACCTTTTTGTTTCTCCGAAAACTCTGGCTAGCAGCACTTTGCCAATGGTAAGCACTGGTTTGTGCAATTCCTGGTCCTTTCTCACCCTTGACTTTTTGGGGTTTCCTACTCACTAGTGCCAGGATCAGCAGGGGGTGGTGATGTGAAGAGATTATAAAAACAATTTTTTGGCCATTTTTCTTTTGCTGCATCAGTTCCCTCATCCTGCTCACAACAGTGCCCTCCTCACAGCAGGAGGGGAGGCTTGCTATAACACAAGAGTGGAACAAGAATCTGAGGGCAGGAATAGTCTGTAATGCTGTGTTACTGACCATACTGATTTTTAAATCCATTTTAATTACTTCTTTATAAAAACTGCACGAGAAAAAAGTCTGCTCCTGCCACTACAGGTTAGGCCCACACAGAAAAACTGGCAAGGGAAGAGATTTTGTGGTCAAAATTCTACATTCATTTTAAATTTTCTGTCTTGACTTTCTCACTAGTCTTCCTCAATATGCTTCTCCTACTTTACTCTTCCCAATTAATCTAATATACAGGAAAATAAATTTTTTTAACCCCAAACTCTGTACTCATTCACATTTTAGGACGTTATTTCAAATAATTTGTCTATGTAAAATTTTGCTTTTATTTTCTCTCAGACAAAAAATTGCTTAAAAATTTGGGAAATAATCAGAATTTTCTGGATCTTAATTTCATTTTGCACAGAGAATTTGAAAAGTGGCCTGTAAGCTTGCAGATTTATTACCAATTTAAATTCGTAAACACTTTTACATCCTTGAATAAACAGATGCAGAAAGGCAGCATAAAATAAATCAAGAATTGGATGGTGAATTTAAAATCTAAGAAGCACTGTATAAAGCTCTGGCACAACACCCATAAAGACTACTGAACTTTAAAATGAATACATCCTTCTCTTCTCACAGTCACCCCAAAACTCTTCACTGGGCAGATTAAAAAATAGGCAGACACCTGTTTCTTCTTGAGATGAATGTTGCATTTTTAAGAAGAAAATAAAAGGACTTGTTACTTTTGAAAGCTGTTTATATGCTCTTAGAATTCATATTTTCTAATTAAATTAAAGTGTAATTCCAGAATTAAGGGGGTTTTTTGCATACACGTATATCAGGGTTACGTTTAAATATTTTTGTTAAAAAAAAAAGACCCCAAAACAGTACATTGAGTCAGAGGTTGTACATTCACTTAAATGCTTCAATTTTAAAAGTATTGATAGGATTTTAGAACAAGGGTTATGATTTCATGGAGAGTGGCCCTTGCTAATGAGCAGAGAGGGAATTCTCTATGAAAAAGTAAGGAATACATAGAGAGAGAAATAGAAGCCGAAAAGTGGTGAAAAGTATTTCAATCATGCTTTTAGCTCTATTCCAGATACATCTATCGCTTTGCTAGTTTATTCTCAAAGGGGTGGGAATCTGAGTCATTGCCTTCACTGATGGCAAGTCCAACACATTGAAAAACGTGACTCAAAAGGTCGTTTAGGCTACAAGGGGAAAATTTAGGGTAGAAATACCTCAACTAATGGAAAAAGGTTGTTCTGACCTATTGGTCATACCGCTGTGATTTGCAAGTTTTTAGTTTCAGAAGAAAACCTGTGCCACAATTTTGTTAGCCAGACAGACACAGAAAAAGAGCAGGGAACAACAGTTCTGAAGAGGACAAGTCTGCAGCCAGGCTCAGGGTACCATTATTTCAGTGTAAAAATGTGCATAGTCTTTTCTGGACACTCTGGTTCATGATGAGCTCAAATTCAGCATAGAAATGTGAGACTATATATGCTTTGAGTCAAATAGTACAATTTACAGAAAAGCAAAATAATAAAAATAAGTTAATATAAATAGGAACAGTTTAGTTCCTCTTTGAAAACGCATGATTTTATGGCACCACTGGCTGTCTTTTATGACTTTTTTCTTACACATTTAACTGTCTCATCTTCCAGAATCATATTAATGTTGTCATTTGCTTCTCAGCGTGCTTCCTTTGTGCATATTGAAACACTCAGAAAGAGAACAGCAAATGTGCAATGCAATTGAATTATATTTTTAGGACAACAGACAACAAATAAGCAGGAACTACCAAAACCTGTTTCTTTCTGTGGATTTTTGTGGGACCTTTTGTTATACTTTCAGAAAGATATTCAGAACAACAGAGAACATGTAGAGAATTTCATGCGTTTCCTTGACTGTAATAAAATATAAAAAAGGAAGCAGAGGTTTTCTTTTCTTGGATTTGGGAGTGTGGCTGGGTCAATCTCTCTGTTTTCCCCTACCAAAAAGGAAATGAGTGATTGTTCTTCTAATACATTTCCAGCTTCTGACAAATGTCTGGTCTGGGACTCTGAAGCAGACAATTCCCTGTTTAGGAATGACGGACACCTTGTTCTTTTTCTTTATAATCCATGCACAAGATGTAAGCTAGAAGCAGTTAGTCACCTGTCATGCCTTTTCATATCTTCTCACGTCTTTGATTGGTGACCTGTCAGATACCAGCTAGATTCAAAGATTTATTTTTAAACTCAATTCCTCATGTTTAAGTACATTATCAATTATCTGTCATTTGAAGCAGAGACTTTGTTATGACAGATCTGGACTTCTGTTAATACCAAGCAGAATTTTACATGCCTTTAGCAATGATGGCCTTCTAACTTCTTATTCAGTATGATTTGGAAAAAACAAACAACAACAAAAAGCAAACAAAAAACCAAACCAACAAACAAAAACCACAAACCAACATTTAGCATCCTTAAGTTAATTAATTTCATCTATCATCCTCTATCCTATACCAAGTGATATGGCTACAGTATGAAAATCCAAAAGCTGGCTGTTAAGTATACAATTTTATTTCTTCACATCAGTGCTCAGTTTCTCACTGAGTCATATAATGTTTTCTATATTATAAGATCCTACAAATAGCTATCTGATTGACTGCCACATTAAAGTTCTACTTCTCTGCAGAAAATATTCCTTGTTTTTTGATGGATTATGTAGTGAAAATTAGGTACTAGTGATCACATATACAGTTATCAACTGCCTGCCTTTAGAAAAAGACTGTTTTAAGACTGACTTACTGTGTAATTTATGTTCCTGATGAATGCTGGAAATCTCATGGGTTCTGTGCTTAAAAATGTTAAAAGCATTTTCTCCCTTGAAATATGTATTGAACTTAAGACACTTTAACAGAAATATGTGCAAATACCTTACCAAATTCCCAGTCATTCCTAGCTAAATAAATAATTTCCTAGTAGACTGAGAAAACTACATGAAACAGAGTCTATGACAATTAACCTCCTTACCACAATTTAAATAGCTTAGGTCTTGTAAATTACTAAATGTTCTACTGTGACTACCAAACATTTGTCTTAAATTCAGGAATAATGAATCCATTAATATATAGTACTGCAATTTAATCCACTGGACTTTATTAAATCAGGCAGGTTTCTATTCTTGGTCATGTTACCGCTCTCTACCTGGTATTATTGCAGCATTTCCTTTAAAGTTTTGAAAGTTGGTTAATTTTATTAATGTCGCTTTTGATTTGGGCCTTTTTTTTTAACGGGATTTATTCTGAGACTAAGATAAATCTTGTAAAGGCCATTAATTTGAGGTTTTTAATTGATTAGATCTTTGCACATCAGCTAGAGACTTACTAGTTTATACACTTTGACTCTTACACAGCAATGTTTTCTTGCAGCCTACCCACACTGGGTGGAGAAACTGAATGATACACAACTCGACAGTGGAGATCAGCTTCGGTGGGAATGCAAAGCCACTGGAAAGCCAAGGCCCACATATCGCTGGCTGAAAAATGGAGCTCCCCTCTGGCCACAGGTACACTAGACAAGGAGTCACCTGTATGTTGGGTGCTTCTCACTCAGACAAAGCCAGCTAAAGAAAGTACTGAAAAGTACTTCAGAAATAATTGTTTGGTTAACACTAAAAGTGTGATGACTATCACATTGCCACCACAGTTTATTCTCTGGACATAACAGAACTTGTCATGAAGACCATTAAAGTGGTCCATGTAAGACTCCTAGAATGTAAAGTGCTTAACTATAGTCACCTGATATATTTTAGAATTAGACATAAATAAAATTCTCTTTTTCTTTTAAAAGACCACTGATGGCATGGTCTGTCTTTTATTTCACTTTATTCTATTTCTCTTACTGAGTCATCAAAGTATCATCCCACATCATATGAGTTTTTTGGCTAATACCTTTCCATTTCTAGAGTCTCAAATTATTTACAGTAAAGTTTTGCAAATTTATTTAATCTCTTTTTCCAGATTAAAATAAAGCTTTTGGTTCTGGGAGAAAATGTCTATATTTGCAAATGAATTCACAGAATGGATTTATAAATATAAAAGATGTAATGTCTTTCTTTTCAGCAAGTGTCATTTCTATCTATGAACATCAACCAATTATGCAAACATAAAAACAGTTTACTTTTGAAGCTGTGAGGCATTGAAAATAAGGTTACTCTATCCATTTCTGCCTTTTTAGATGGAGCTATTAGTGCTGAAATTGAAGCAATTTAAACATCTCTACTTTTTAGTTCTCTGATTTTCCAAACCATTAGTTTCTCCAGGCTCTGAAATTTCAAATTAAATTTTACTTT
This sequence comes from Vireo altiloquus, assembly GCA_013396875.1. Taxonomy (NCBI): domain Eukaryota; kingdom Metazoa; phylum Chordata; class Aves; order Passeriformes; family Vireonidae; genus Vireo; species Vireo altiloquus. The sequence continues at coordinate 600,867 of VZRF01003566.1, read as the reverse complement.
GAGATGGGTGGGGGCTTACAACAAAGTGAATTTTTTTCACAGTTTCCTCTGCATTTCCTAACAATTCATGCCTTATCAATTTTAACTTACAACAGCTGTTATAATGAAACTTGGAGTTGTTTTATAGCAGTTCAAATTATTCATAGTATATCTCCATGAAATACTCATTTCCATGAACAGCTATTGATGTCTCTTCTCTTCCAGTTGTGGTAATTATTTTCTACTAGTGGGCCTTTCAAATAAGAAATTTTTACTAATGATCTAAGCAATCATAACCTTTTATTCTTACTTATGCAAGAAATATTTCTTATCTACTTTTATGAAAATAGCACCATGACTGAGTTCAAACTTTTGCTACAATATGAAGAGCATCAGATATATTACACCCACAAATGACTTCTTGCCTCATTAAAGTTCCCGTGATGAGCTGCTTTTAAAAATCCTGCAAGGGTAACAGAAAGCAAACAAGCAAACAGAAAAAAGGATTAGAATGTAGTGAATTTGCTCTGAAAATATTTAAAATCAAGTATTTTTGGACTTTGTATTCTTGCAATTTCCTGTATAACAAGAAAAAGGTAAGCCCAATTTGTTGCGCAGTTTTAAGTCTTTTTATGCCGCTTCATCTTAAGCTAATAGAACAGCAATTTTCCAGTGTATTTTTGCTTTAATAGAATTCTTTTCTTTTTTTTTTAATTCTATTACAGAGCAGAATCGAGATGATTAATGGTGTTCTGATGATCCACAGTGTGAATCTCTCAGATGCAGGAATGTATCAGTGCTTAGCAGAAAATAAGTATGGTACAATTTATGCCAGTGCTGAGCTGAAGATTTTAGGTGAGTATTGGAAAAGAATAAGCTGTTCCTTTTTCCCCTTTTGAGAATTAAATTTTTTCTTAGACTGTTGTGACAAGGAACAGCTCCTGCCAGTCCAAACATATCATCAGATAAAGGTGGATTGTTTTTATTCTTGTTATTTATGTGTGGATGAGTCCTTTGCGGCCCCAGAGAGCATAGGGCCTCCTGTTAGGCAAAAATTTTCATTCAAAATAACTGACTCAGTTACACTTTGTGACTATTTCTTATATAAGGCTATGTCAGTTCGAATAAATGGAAATATATTTTTTATTTCCTCAAACATATGTGCAGGGGATGAAACTTGGAAGTATTTTAATCTCTTTTAAAATTAAATTATTATTTCTACTTTGGTTATTTTTCAAAGATAATTATGCATGATCTTAGTTTCTAAAAACTTATGAAATCACCAAAACTGATTGAATAATAGAAATTACCTACTTGGGTGAATATCATTCACAGAAAAGCAAATACTCCAGTGTTACCTGGAAATACAATAAAAATATCATTATCCAAAAGCTGAAGCAGGCAGTTGTTGAAGAAAAACAAGAACTTTTTAACACTCTAATTTTCCTTAAAGCAAACTGTAGCATCATGCAATGGATCAATAGTGATAAGAACCCTTCCAAAGGATTAAGTGAGACAGATTTGTAAGACTCATATCATCTTTCTCAGAGTGTGATGTAGCTGGAAGATAGATGCCCACCAAAGTCATTTAATGGCCGCATCAGAGATTAGACCTGCACATGAGAATCATTCTTGTAAACTCCCCATCAAATGAGTAACAAAGCTGTAATTACAGAAATAATATACTGTATTTTGGCAAATATTTGGATCTTTTGGCAAATAACATTTCTAGTATGTTTCAGCTATTTCCTAGCTGACCAACTTTAGAATTTCACTGATAAGTCTTAAAAATATTTCTTTATAACGATAAAGTTAAAAGCCAAGGTCAGTGATTGTTCTCTTTCCATGACTTTTTTTTGGTCATTTGTAATTCAGTCAGCAAAGAGATCCCTATTGGCTACAGTGTTCTTTTGCTCTGTTTTTTTCATCTATTATAAAATAGGTATACCTACTATTTCAGGTAGTTTCACACTTTCTTTGATGTTCTTTAATATCAGAAATAGACACTGTATATTGCTGCAGTAAAATTAGCTTTTCATTTTCTCACTTGTAAGATTGTACCCCTGTTAAATTTTAACCATAATATTGTATTAAAGGAGGAGTTATGTTTAATTTGATGCCTTGCTAAAGGGAAAAGGACAGAATAAATTGTCCATATAAATATCTCTGGTATGAGAATTAAGCAAAATAATGGTAGGAAATTCCTACATATTTGAGGCAATGAAGTGTAATAGGTCCCTGTAGCTGAGGTAGGGGGATTTGGCTTTCCAAAGGTAGTTCAAGAAAAGCACAATCAAATGAGATTACTTGAGAACAATTGTCCTTTCCTGGTGTGAAACTACAGTAATTAATGTCATTTGGTAGTGCATTTATTATCTTGGCTTTTGTTTTTAAAATTTTTTTTTTCCTGAAAAGTGAAATACTAAGAACAAGACATGGTTAAATATTTTCCATTAAGAAGTTCTCATATTGAAATTCCCAGTATTCAGACAAATATAAAAAATGAAAGTAATGAAATTTCTCTAACAGGAATATTTTTTGTAAGCATTAACTCTAGAGAGTACATTTTGCATAGTTTTGGAATTAAAACTTTGTTACATTTTAAACTATTTACCTCTAACAAGTTTTTGATAAAAAAAATTGGGAAAATTTTATTTCCAAAACCAAATCTATTTTCCTAATCTTCTATTAGAAAGTAATGAAATAGGAGGTTCTGATTGTTCTCCTTAGAGTTAACTTTCTTCTTTTTAACAGCTTCCGCTCCCACTTTCCCACCCAATCAAATGAGGAAAACAATAATTGTTACCAAGGGCCAAGAAGTTGTCATAGAGTGCAAGCCACAAGCCTCTCCCAAGCCAACTATCACTTGGAAGAAAGGAGACAAAGTGTTAAGGGAGAATAAGAGGTCAGAAGTCTGTTCGGTAAACTAAATATTGTGTTTGCATGTTGGATTCTGAGATATGATATGAAAATGCAGCAAGTGACAAGAACATGCTGAACATTAGCCCTGGTACAGCATCATTATTTTGTCAAGCTGTTTTGTTTGGCAGTAGTGACTTTATAGTTTCCACAATATTGAAATGAAAAACCTGAACACTGTTCAAAGATGCAGAGAGAAGGAAAGGTTTTATTATTTTGTGGGGGCTTGTCTCTATTTTCTGCTATTAATTTTGAAAATCTTTCAATTATTCTGTAGAGGTACTACAAATTTAGTGTATGAGAGTATCAAAAGCATAGAGGCTGAAGTATTCAGGACCACATAAAATATCAAGTGTGCTTATTCATTTGAAATAATTTTAATAAGGTAGATTTACAGCTTGATCACAATGGAAGTCTGTGTAAGAATAGCTTTAAAATTATTCAGAGAAGGAAAATACAATTCCATTATAGGATTTAATTATACTGGTAATTTCTGTACTCAGTAGTACATCTGTTTAACAAAATATGTTTGATTAAATAACTTCTGTCCAGCTTTGTATGGTAAAAGTAGCTTAAGCATTGCAGGTTAAATGCCAGATGTAATTGCACTTTACAAGATTGCTTATCTGTACACTAGAATAGTTTTGCCACTCTGCACATGGTCTGTAAGTACAAAGAGCAATCTTTTCCTCTTTCTGGTAATGTGGTATGTGAATGAGCCATTTAAAATGACTTGTGTAGTATTAATCAGAAAGAAAAACGCAAGCCCCCCTTTTGTTCAATTTTTGCAATACTGGTGGAAGCAGTAGAGTTCATCTGTCCTCATTATCTGGAGAAGCTATTTTGTTCAAGTGTGCTGTATTTTCATCTCATGACATTTGTTTTGTTATAAAAAGGAAAAATTGGTTACTTCTTGTACCATATTGAACTTCTTTTTGAGGAAGAGAGAGCAAAACAGCATTATATACAACATTTTACTAACAGCAGTGGGTTGTACAGTATACATTGACAATATGACAGATTGACATTACAAAGAAGCTGAAAATATCAAATATTTTGACACTACTGTCTCTATGCTCTACCTACATACTTTTCATTACATGACCTTTTCCTCTCATCTCCACAAAACTCATTATGGTTTCTCTGATCACCATGTGTAAATCACATTTTAATCCAAGACCAGTAAAGCATTTTGGTAATTATTTTATGACTGTCCAAACATAGCCTAACTCTGAAGTTAAGATCGCACAAAAATAGATCCGGAGCTACATTTTTGGTATTTGTAGCTCTTGATACTTCCTTATTTTGACAGAGCCTGGGATGGGGAAATTATGAAACTTGGAAAATTAAGAGCTGGTTGAATTATTTAAATATTTTAAAGAAGAGGGTTGCATTCAACTTCATTTTTTAGTCAGCAATTCAGGGATTATTTTATGTCATCCAGAGCAGTTCCCTTTTATCTACTGTTTATAGAGGGGTGGGCGTGACAGGAATATCAGTTTCAAGGGAATTCAGTCCTGCCTCTATACAGTATGCTTGAAACAACAATTGTAGAGTCTGTTTGAAGAGAAGGTGAGGAAGTGTACTGTGATTTGTGAAAGCAAGCGTAAATCAATGAAGACAGAATGTGTGTTTCCGTGTTTTGGACACTCTAAGAAGGAACCTTTGTAAGGAGCTCTGTTAAAGAAGGAATAAGCTGACACTGTAAACATATCAATATACTTTAAAAGTGGTCTTTCTTCATAGTCTGTTGATAAAAATCCCAGCAAAAAAATAGCAACATTCTGGTTAAGTAATAAGGAAGGGCAAGGATAGAAGAGCAGGATGTATTTTCTTGTTTTCTGCCACAGTATTTTTTCTCTTCTAAAACACTTATATCAAGTACACATTGTGTTTCAGTTTTGTGGTGTTCCAGCCCACAAAAGGAATTTGATCCTTTTAGCAACATCAATAAAAAAGAGACTTTCCCCTCTACAGCAGAGAAGAAATTTCACTTGACCAGTTGGTCTGCTATTGTTTATTTCATGTCTTGCAAACTGTGTTACCTCCTTAGGTGTTTTTTATACAACCAAAAGCTGGTTGACAGAAATACCTCCAGCAGTGTTTCCATAGGTAACTGAAGAGAAGGCTGATTGCTCCTGTGGGACTCATGGCTGGGTACAGTTTTCACTGCAGTCAAAGCTTGACTCAAGCTCCTGGAATTTAATGCAGTCTGAAAGCCTCAAATGTTTCACTGGAAATGCTTGGCAGCATAACTGTGGAAAGACTTCATTAGCTTCATTTCTCAGTCTCTTTTTACCTTTGAACAAATTATCCAATTGAAGGCCTTCATATCCAGAGTCTAGGTATGATAGGCTTGATCCCCAGAAATAATTTTGAGCAGCCAGGTAATTTGATCCCTCTTGGAAAGCATGTGCATATTTTAACATATTTTTTTAATTGAGTTTCAAATGAGTGTCAAGTCTATGAAATAGGTCCAAAAAAAAAGTAGGATATCCAGTTATTAGCTGACAAAAAAAGGTGGCCTCAAATTTTACAATCTTGAAATATATTAAATCTGATGAAATTACTCCTATAGAAAGGTAGTTATTTAATAAAGATTCTGAAGTGTTTACAATTAATTTTATTTACAAATATCAAGAACAGATGTAAAAGAAATTAAATAAAATAGATGATATTGGAGACCTTCTATGCAGAAGACTAGAACTTCAAAGACCAAGGCATAGTTTATGAAGCTTACTGATACAAGACATTTAATGATCAGCATTAGAAAGGAATTAGCATCTCTTTCATATATCATTATCTCAGAGAGTCATTCAAAGATAATTTTATCAGCATTTTCATCTAGTAGTTAAAAGAAGGGAATTGTTATATTTCTATTTTGGAATTAGCATACAGCTGAGCACAACACCAATGTCAGCGGTGTAGATAGAGAAGCATATTTAAGTTGCATATTTTCATTAGACATCTCACAGTAATTAATATTTGTAACTATCTTTACTATCCACTTGCCTCTATACTCTGTTGCCTCATAGTCTGGTAGATGATTGCATCTCATTTATGGCAGGCTGTGATAATGTACACTCTGGTTATTGATTCGAACAGCATTTTCATCCATAAGAATCTGTAAAGAACTTTGGAATCTTTTAGTTCATAAGTAGTTTTGGTTTTATAGGAAAGGGGATTATATCAGGATCAAAGTCTGAAAAAAACATTCTTACTGTGATTTTTAGTAAACAGTTTGGTTGGAACTTTGCTTTAGAAGCTAAATAGGAGGAATTAGGCCGTTGGGCAAGAGTTCAGTGATCAAAAAATATTTTTGTGAAGTTTCTGAAATATTTCAATCAGATACTTCTTAAAGTGTAATCAAACCATCATTTACTACTTCAGCATCAGCTTCTAAAGAAGACCAAGACCCAGCCCATTCAATCACAAAGCCAGTCAGAAGCCTGTTCATAATTAAACACTTTTTAACTTACGTATCAAACTAAAACAAAGCAACAAAAGTCATGTTTTGTACACAGTAAATATTATAATCCACACTGGAATCTGGCGTGAGTTGCATCAATATAAATCATGAGTTCTACTAACAAAATCAATGATTAAATTCAGGAAAAACATCTTTTAAATTTTTTTCAGTTACTGTGTTCAGGCATCAGGTATTTTACAATGATTTACAACAACATAAATTTTTGTGAGCCATTACTCCATGAGCTGTAATATCTTTTTCTTCACTTTCTTAAAGTCATCTACCTTTCTTGTTGAGATTACCTTGTAGTGGTAACTACAGTTGATGTTTAAACAGATACACCTGAGGAGTCAAAAAGTATTGAAAAACCTTATAAGCCTCTGTTCATCTGTTTTTGTGCTTTCTTCTACAACTAAAACACTCTCCTAATTAAACTTATATTAAATTTTTAATCTAGGTCATTATTTCCATTACATATCTATTAATTACAGTTAAAATAATTACAAAGCATTCTAGCAGTGAAAATGTTCACTTTAGTCCCTATTTTTTCTTCTTTACTAAAACCATCACGTAATAAAAATAATAATAATAATTTTAAAAGCCCAGTTTAACCAAAAAATGTGTAACTGAGGAAAAAAGCACAGCTTAATCAACAAATGGGTAACGTAGGGAGGAGGACTTTTATAGTTCCAATTTTATGCTGTTTAATTTTGCTTTTGTTCTTTTCTTTCTGAAGCTTCTCAAATTATAATTTTTTTAAATCATTTCTTTAATACCTTAATTTGTGTGCAGATTAATATTTAATCTAAAAAAAAAATAATAAAGTGATGCCCTAATACCTCTGTATTCATTGGTAATGTAGTTCTGTGTTTATTAACTTCTTACTTTCCATATGGCGCAGTGGCACAGTCTAAGCTTCCTCCTTCACCCCACAGAGCAAGCTGTGCAGGAAAACATTAACAGTCTCTGAAGGTCAGATTCACCTTAGATCACCAAAAGCAGAGCAGTGCCAGTCTCTCTGTGGCCACTGTGTAATTGCTCATATTGATCCACCTGCATCCCAGATTAACTTTTGCTGAAGACCTAAATACACTAAGAATTTCTGTGGGGAAAATAAATGGTAGTAAAACTCCACCTGCCACTTCAAATCAGCCACTTTGCCTATGGAGCAATTAGTGTCCCGTGTTCCCCTTCTGTTTGAAGGAGCTTTGGATACCAGATGAGAAAACTTTTGGTAGGATAAGCAGCAGAGGGAATTTTAGATATTTTGAAAGTAATAGGCTGTGTTTGGCCAGGACCTAAACTTCACCATCCTTATTCTTGCAATACATAATCACAAGGGAAATTTAATTGATTGCAAGTGGGTAAAAATGTTTCCTTTTTTTCTAAGTGATATCAAAGAATTACAGTGCAGCTCTAAGTGGCATGGAGCTCCGGATAGCACCTGGTCCCCTCCCAGGATCAAAGCTCTGTCAGCTAGAACAGGTTGCTCAAGGTCATGTCTAATTGGGTTTTGAGTCACTCCAAGGAGGGAAACAGCCCAGCCTATCTGGGAAACATGTTCCTCCTACAGTTAACCACCCCTACAGTAAAACAAAACAAAACACCAAACAAAAAAAAGCCAAACAAATAAAAAAAAAAAAAAAAACCAAAACAACCTTTTAATATTTAAATGGAATTAATGTTTTCATAGAATTTCATGTGTTTCAGTTTGTGACCATTGTCTCTGGTCCTGTCACAGAACACCACCGAGAAGCATCTAACTACGTCTGGTTACTTTATCCCCTCAGAGTGAATGCATCAGTTGATCAGCCTTTAACAGCTGGGAGGCTCTAATCTACAATAAATGTGGCCATATAATGAATTAATACCAATGTTTCTTCAATGACACATGAAATTTTCCATTCAGATCTGTGCCAAACCTGCCTGGCCACCAAAATTCATCATTTGGAGATGTCACTGCCCCACACAAAACCTGCCCCGCGTGTATTGCCATGTTGCAAATTTACTTTCTACTTGCTGGATTCTTCATTTACTGTGTACCTCCCCTGAGGTCATAGGGAAAGTGCCTCCCCTGAGCCATAGAGAAGTCTGTAGGAGCTGTATGTGGAAAAACAAAGTGCTAGATATCAATAGTAAGTGCTCTAACAGTGATTCCTTTAATATTAAAAATAAACGGATACTGAAAATAGGGAGACATGGATGTTTGTGAAGTTATGAGACATTAAAAATGCAGAGAATTATTTGTGAAGAAATTTTGTCTTCATAGATATATGGGTACAAAAGACATGCACTGACTTGTGGAGAGCAGAACACTAAACAGTGCTCATTAGGTGAGAATCATCATCTATAGGTGCTAAATTTAGACTAAAGCCACTGGAGTGGACAAAGTGTTCAAGCTGAGTTTAACAATACATGAGGGAGTGAATTGAGGCTGCTGAAAATCTGCCTTGAACTAAGCTTGCTTTATTTTGCTTTCTTTGAGTTATGTTTCCCTAAAATTCAGCAGATGATTGTAAAAGAGGTCAGAGAAAAGAAAGCGTAGAAAGAGATCCTTTACAATGACATTAAATTCCAAATACAAGTATTATACAAAGACAGGGGAAATCTGATGCTATTGCTTTTTACCTACCTTCAAGTTAATACTGAAATCTTTGAACTACAGAAGTAGTTGTCCTGTATGCCTAGACATTTCATCTGTCCCACTTTGCTATGTAATTATTGGAAACACACAGAGCACTTAAATCTAAAAATATCATCATTTAAAAACTTAGAAATAGACATGTTTTTATAGTCTTCTGGTCTCTCAAACTCCTTCATTTTCAGTTTTGACAGGTTCTTAAGACAGTTTTACTCTTCATTCTACTATATTTAAGGACCTGTCAATGTTTCCATTGTAAGTTCTTATTTTAATAGCTTTTAAGCTTAATTACAGTGGGAAAAAATCAAAGAAGGAAAAGACGGATGTTTCAGAGCAGCATCAAGAAAAAGAATGAATTTTAAGGCAAAATTTTTATTAAGTTTTATAAAGTGCTTTGGTTTGTACATGCTGTGCTGTGCTTTTCAATATGAACATGTAGCATAGGTATATATTATATGCTTTCTTCATAATCATGGTGCTAGCTTTCCAAAAGAATTTCAGTTCCATCTAACTGCGGTTTGTATCTTTTGTTTGAACTGAAAACTATGGACTGTGAAGGCAAAAGAAAGTAGATATGTAAAATGGATGGAAAATTATTCTGAATCATATTTTTCTGTTTGTCTATTGGTCCCTGAATCGCACCAGGCTCAACTTGTTCTTAGCATAAGCTTTCTTTCATTTGTGCAATCAGCAACACAGATAGCAGAATAGCTCAGTCTACTGCTATTCCCCCTTTGGGTGACAAAACAACACCCTTTATTTCTTCATAGAAAAGAAATTAAGCCATTTGAAGATTTTACTCTGTGCCTCCAGCTAAATATCCAAAGAAAATGGCTATTTTAAAGTTCTAATTAGTTTAACAAATAACATTTCCCACAGACTAACAAATAATTTCTCCTTTTGTATTCAAGCAAATTGTTATCTACAAGATCCTACATGACTTCTCTGAACTGTCTTTCTTCTCAGGAGTGGTATTCAGGACAATACATGTTATTACTTGTCCTTAATGATTCATATACAGCTGTGCAGGCACTCGCTGACTCTTAAGGGAAATAAGTCTTGATTCAAGTCAGAAGTATGTGTTTAGGTAACAGTGCATTGAAGTCAGCATTTTAGAAATACATTCTCTTCTTCACACATTGGATTGATATTTGAAGAACTGTTCCACCACATCTGACCAATTTTCAATTCAATCAGGATTTATTTGTGAGAAAATAGATACACAGTTCCCTACAACAACCCTGCTGCCAGCCAGCTGCTTTGGCAAGCCTTATATAATTACTCTTTTATATCCATCAGCCACATGTGGGTGTTTTGGACCTCTTCAGCTTTTTGGTATTTCCATAAAATTGCATTTCCCTTTTTATTTTTTTCCTCAGTTACTGAACAGTAACTATCCCATGTATATTCCATAGCCCTAATTAAAAGAAAAAGCTAAAAAGCTCAAAACTTTTAAGTTGCTAACAAAAGAAGATATTTGATCTGCTGTCTATGCCTTGAATATGTACTGACTCAAGGAATTATCCTTTAACCAAACAGTTCATTAATTTTGATTTTAACTGATTCATTTCTCTGTCGTTGTTACAAATGGCTGCCTGTTTGTGCACTACACAGGTAGAATATGACAAGTCATCAGTGGCTTAAAGGTTTTTCCTTGCTTAAGGCTCTTCAGACTATGACTTTCAGCATCATTTGCCCTTAAAAGAAACTTAATCTAAAAATCTTGGGAATTTAAACATTTAAATTAATACTACCAACTGATTTATAGATTCTCAAGGGGAAATTTAATGATTGAAAAGTAGTGAAGAAAGAAAATACCCAGGACATTAAGAATGAGAAGCTTCATGGCAGAAACTTAATCTTCCTGAGAGAGTTCTGCAAGTCACTTCTTTTCAATTTTTGCATAAATCATGGTCTAATTTAGTTGTGGCAGGTTCATAATGGGAATTAGAGAGCTGTTTATAAAGTAGAAAAGGGAAACAATTATAACCTTGACTAAATAGTAAAAACAAATAGCCAGATCATCCCTTGACAAAAAGGAATCTTTGTTCCAAAGTTACATTGTTTTACTAATTGAGCGTATTACATTTGTTTCTATAACACAATGATTTGGCCATGCACCTAAACAACCCTCAAACTTCATTCATGTTTTCTTACAGAGAAGGTGATTAAGGAAACAGTCCACTACCCAGAAATATTAAATGTTATGTGCTTCTCTGTATCTATGTGCGCAGCTAGGTGTGGTTTCACTGACAAACTGCTGATGAAATTTCCATCCGTCGTCTCAGGCTTCTTGCTTTACAGTGTAAAGATTTAGGAATCCAGTTCGGGTGAAAGATAACCCCTTGATTTCACCTGAGCTTTGTTGTTTGGATTTTTTTTTTTTCCTGGTTTGACGCAGCGCGACTTTCAGTCCTCGTGGGCTCTAAAGGAGCCTGGCCGCTGAGGAGAAGGGTGAGGTGGCTATCCTCACCTGCCCGGCAATCTCAGGGAGAGCCTCTGTCGCGCTCGTCGATGGGGGGGGCAGCGCCAACAGCTTCTCTGCCTTCGCGGTTTGTCTTCTGCCGCTGAGCCGCTTCTCCAGGCGTATCTGCCTCTGCCACCGGGTGACAGCCGCTGCACAGCGCTCCGCCACTACTGCGCCGAGAACTTCGGGTTAGGAACAAAAGACGGACTCTCACAGCCAGTGCAGGTCAGGATAGGAAGGTTTATTAGAGTTCGAGGATGGCAGGAACTCAGACCGTCCTCTTACTCCTGAGGGGACCTGGCTGCGAGAGCGCCGAAGAGCTCCGTGCAGCACCTTTTAAAGGGGGGCGGTTACAGGGGGAGAGTACAATCAAAGGGCTAATCGGGGCTCTCTCTGGGAGGATTCGGGGAAGGGAGCATTGGACTGACCCCCAATGCGATTCAGTTCAGGGTGACAGGCAAGGGAACAGTCCAGTAATATGTCGAACGGAGGGGAACTTTCTGGAACCGGGCGGTGGCTTGGGGGAGGATTGACAAGCTGAGGGGCAGGTGCTTGGGGTAACAGGCAGGGAAGGGTCTGGAACAGGGGAGGAGGCATGCCCATAACAGAAGGCTTTTGGTTGGAACCTAGGCGGGGAGAACGGGGTAACAGAACTTTATAAAAAATGTGGGGGTAACAGAACATACCATTATAATCCGAAAAAGGGGGTGACAGGAAATTTCAAATAACCGAAACGAGAAACTGAAACAAATAAAATTTTCACACCACCACACTGGTTCATTACCCTTGCCAGCAGGTCACACAGATGCAATCATGCCTGTGCCACAGCACCCCAGGAAGGGCAGGGGTGACTAGCCATGGACTGGGACAGGTGCTCACAGCAGAGTGTCCAGGACAGCACACACACCCAGCCTCCCATTTTTCTGCCTCCAGATGCTCTGCACCAGTTAGGGTAGATGAATTACCCACACAAGTAAAAGCTGCTTTGTAATCCCAGCTGGGATTTCACTGGGATGCCATCAATTGTGCTTTTCAGTAGCTAGTCCCTCGCTGGATCTCAGCCTGCTTCAAGTGGCCACCCCAAATGGTCCCTAAGCACGTTAGGAGCTTGTGCCTGCCAAAAGCCAGTCCTGCTAGACTGTCTGCATGCTGCCACTGTGTTTTAAAGGCCAACATTATTGAATGGATGGAAGCAATTCTGTGATAGCTGACTTCAGTATATGGGGGGAATATGCCTTTTTATTTTCCTGATGGAGAAATAATCACTGTTTAAGTGTTACAGCGCATGGAAGTCTTACCTTAGCCAGAATCTCTGCGCATTATCACTGAATTAGTCACAAGATAAATAATAATTTCTGTGGCTCAGTGACATTTCACCATACAGCAACAACGTGTTTTAGATCTGTAAGCCCCAAGTCAATTCCTAAATAGGAAAGAAGCAGAACGTGAAAGTTCCCAGGGCATTGTGGGAAATTTCTGATATGAACCCAGATATTTTTGATTGAAAAATTTTGTCAAACTCTAGAATATGAGCCTGTATTTTGATTATATATTTTAATTTATAGCACATTAAAGGACTATAGTACATTTAAAGTGATGCTTAATATTTTTTTAAATCTATTAGTCAGCATCCATGATCTGTGTGGAGGCTACAAAGATCGACACATGGGCTGCCAGAATTCCTTTTGCACTAGAAAATCTCCTTTACAGGAAGTATTCTTCCTTATCTGTCATAAATCTGAAATAATTTGGGTGGTTTTTCAACAGATTATCATCTATTGTATCAATATTTAGTGATCTTTGTAGCTATATTATGAAATTTATTATTAAATTTCAAACTTTAATAGGAATTTTGTGATGCCTTTGGCATCTTCTTTCACATTGTGTTCTGACATTCTCCAGTCTGTCATTCTCAAAAATTGATGGACTCTCAGTATTCATGTGCTAATTGGTCCCAGAGAAGGAGAGTAAGTCTGTGCATATTTTTAAAAAGTTAGATATGTTTTGCGGAAAACTAAATTGCATGCAAAAACTTAAACAAGTGATTCATCATTTAGAAAAAAATTATGGTGGAAACTAGCTTTCTAATGGTATCAGTAAAAAAAAAAGAATTACATTAGTCTAGAAAACAATGCTACAATTAATCCGCATGGTCATGGCAGAAGATAATGATTCTCAAGGTCAATGATCTTCAGGCCCCTGCCTAACTTTATAACACACTTCAATCCATAAATGACTATAAATTTACTATCCAATCAGCATTCTCAGTGGTGTATGTCTAAGCAATATATGGCAATGAAACTGTATTTTATCCAGCAAAAAGACACTTCAGGTCAGAACAAAGGATATCTGTCATGTTTGCATTTTGCATTTCAATTACTGTAGAACCTCAGTCATTGCTGTTGTCAAGGTTCAGATTTGCTTCACTGTGAAAAGTAGACACATGATTTTCATCATGAAAATTTTATGCCATTTTATCTATAAGGAAAGCCAAAGTATTCCTTTTTTAGGTAATACGAAAATTAGTATCACAAATCAGTATCACGCTCTTACTCATCACCGGTTGCATTCCTTGTCTTTTACAGTATCAGTCTCATGCTCTCGTTTGGAAGAGGGGTTAGCTTAAAAGGATTTTAAGTGTAATGTTTCTCCCTAGTAAATCATAGTCAGAAGGATAGAATTTGACAATATTTATGAAAAACAACAACATGAGTGATCTATCACTGCTTGTAAATTGTAAATTCACTTACCACTGGGAAAGACACTATCTCTAATAAGATCTAGTTGTGTATAACATGAATTTTACCATGACGTATTACCAGTATCAGTGAAAATCACATTACTCTGATATTAGTGACATCCATGTAAGTAGATTTCTACACATATATCTGAGATTCCTGTATATTTCATTTTTCTTTTCAATGGCTGTATACAGTTATTGTCCGTCCAGCAAATAAATGAAAGTCAAAGGGAAAAGAATCATAAATGTAATGCACACAGGAAACTTAAAAATATACTGAGGATTCTTTTTAGTAGACTAGCTTTGGAAAAGAAAAAATGTTCTGGCAAGAGCAAGCAATTGAGGCATTTGATATTTGTGAAGGCTTTTAATGAGCATTCCTCAACTTTGCCCTCCCACTTTCCTCTTGCTAAATCCTCTTAAAAATTTATTTCTCCAATTTCTGGTTTTCAAATTTAACAAGTAAGAGATTATAAGTTAATTAATTTGCCATTTTAATCTGATTATTTAAAAATATTTAGTAAAATTAGCACCAACATTAATATCTGTAGCACCTCACTGGACCTAACATACTAGTAGGCATTTTTTTTCTCCTGCAGCAGTAGCCTGTCCTCTCTGTACAGTCACAAACACAATTTCGCATTATGCTTGTTGACTGTTATCTCTGCCTCTCTTCACAGCAGACATAATAAACCTAGATGTGGGAAATATATCATTTAAATTTTACCAAAGTGTCATTAAATTAACTGTGCCAAAATAATTGAAAGATATTTAAAAGATTAAAAATTTAGAGTTTCTAGATAAAAACTCAAGAAGATGTATGAGAAAAGTTTGTTATTTTTATATGTGACTTAAGGTCACATTGCACTAAATCCCCTCATTACATAGTCTGAGAAGTGATGATATGGTACTATAGCAATGTAAAAAGGCAATATGCTGTGATGGAAGTATGGTTATGTTGGTATCAGAACAGGCACATGTTGAATCTGCTAAAAGTTTGATGTAGTTTCCATAAACTTACCAGCTTTATAAAGTTCTCAAGCCATTGAACAGAAGGATCTTTCACGATCCTTTTTATGGCTATTTTTGTAGGAGTGATCTCTTTCAATATTCTCAGATCTATGCATTACTGAATCTTTGACAAGAACAATTATCACTGTTCAAGGGAATCTCTCAGACTTTTGACTGTTTTGTGATGGTTTATTAATCTTTTATTTTTTCCCTTTGTGTTTTTGAAATTTCATATACTTTTCTCTTTCATCCTCAGAAATTTTCTCAACTGTTCAATATGCTCAATAACCCGAGAACATCTGCTGCTGTAGTTCATTTGTCACTACCAAGCCAAGTGACATATACTTAGTGGTAATTTTTTTTTTTTTTTAAAGAAACCCTTCTTCCCACGGAACATTAAGTCTTCATGGTTTTTGGTTTAGAACTGAAAAGGTTTTCTGTAGCTTGACTGCAAAGTTATCATTATCCAAAAATTAATATCTTTGTTTTTGTCTAGCAAAAATCAAAAGGCAGCTCTCCTCACACTAAAAATTGCAAAAATAGGTTTCAGACTAGAAAAAGCCCAAATAAGTCTGCAAATAATCTCAGCCTATTTTGGTAATTCTTTATCACACCTATCTACAACAATGAACACTGTTGTGGTTTAACCCCAGCCAGCAGACAAACCCCACGCAACAACTCACTCACTTCCCCTCCAGCAGGATCAGGAAGAGAATCAGAATAGAAGCCAGAGAACTGATGGATTGAGGCAAAGACAGTTTAACAGAGAAAGCAAATCAAAAACATAGACCCATACTAACCACTGCAAAGAAAATTATCTTTACTCCAGTCAAAACCAGCACAATATCTACAAATTTCTTGGACTCATTGACAACTTCTATTTTTCTGATGTATTACTACACAACTTTGAAACACTTTTACATTTTACTCTTTTACTTTTATAGTAATTTTTAAAGCTTCCTTTCTACGACTCTGGTACATCTTTTCTGTGAATGGATCCTGATATCCTTTACTAACAACCCAAACTCCAAATCATTCACAGTCATGAGTTCAAAGAAAAATGCTTTGTAGCTCGTTAGTAAAGACATTATTAAAAGAAGAATAAAATACTTATTTTTTTCAATTGCGCTACACCTGGAAAGCATGATGGCTAAAGAATAACTGAGATTGGATATAGCTTCTAGAAGCCATCTAGTCCAATACTCCATTCAAAACAGGACTAACTGCATCATGTTTCTCAGGAGTTTGTCCAGGCCAGTCTTGAATATCTGCATGAATGGAGATTCTACAACTTGATGTTGATGGCTGCAGTGGCCACCTAAAAAACAGAGACTAGACAGGAACAAGGGAATAAAGGTAGGTATTTATTTGAAGGGCCTTCAAAGGTACACCCTGAGGGTCCAGAGGCTACTGCCAAGATGGACCCCAAGACGGACAACAGGTCACGAGTTCTTCACCCTTTTATAAGTTTGGTTTATTTGCATATCAGGGTTAATTCTCCAATTAAAGCTTCAGTTAATGATGTAATTTCCACAAGCTTGTACCCCTCTCAAAGGCTTGGTTTATACTTTTTGGGCCTAGGATGGTCTGGGTGTCCTTGAAGAGCAAGCCTGGAGAGGCTTTGTATGTCTACCTAGCATGAGAGAACAGAAGTTGACAGGCTATAAGAAATTTCAGAGCTATGCAATAGGCAGTACAGGATTTGAAAAATATAAAAGTTAAAACGTAAGGCATCACTGTCTTGTCAACTTATTCCAGTATTTGCACACCTTCACAGTATGTTTGTTCCTTCATATGTTGTCATGTATTCTAATTTGTGTCTGTTACCTCTTATTTTCTGTATCTTCAAGTCCAGCTCTGTCTTCCCCATACTCTCTAATAGATGGATATTTTATTAAAAAAAGAAATTTTAAAAAAAAATCTATCCTTAACCTTCTTTTCTCCACGCTGAATTAAAAAAATCTTCAAAGTTTTCCCAGCCTCTACTCATTAGTCGTGTACTTTCACCCCATGAATGTCTCTGTATTTCTTCTGGACTCACTCTGGTATGTCAATGTAATCAGTGTCTCAGATACAATCTCAAGAGGAAAGGTGCCAAATAGAGGGGAACGATTTCCTCTCTGAACCTGCCAGCTGCTTTTTATTAATGCAGAAAGTGGTTGACCTTTTTATTGCAAGGGCTCATCGCTGACTCGTGCTCAGCTTAGTGTCAACCAACATCCTAGGTCCTATTCTGCAGACCTGCTTTTAGCTAGTCATGCACAGAGTTCTTTACAGATTTAGAACTTTATAAAAATATCAAGGTTTGTCTCAGTCCATTTTTCCACCTGCTGCAGCCCATCTGAATGACAAGCATGCTCTGCAACATATCTATCACCCTCTCAATTTGCAGTCTTTGCCATTGTACAGGATATTTATAGGACCAGTAAAGAGCAGCAGCCCCTCTATAAGACTGTAAGGAAGGCCAGCTAATAACCAGCCACCAGCTGAATTTTATATCACTGAGTACAGACTTTTGAAATAGAGTGTAACGTGTTCATTCCACACACGCACCCAAAGCAGCTCCTGTTACACAAAAGCTTGGCCCAGGGTCAGCTGGCCTTGATGCCTTCTCTGATGAGTATTCCTCCTCCTCAGCTGCTCCCAGGGCATTGTGCCTGTCCTGAAGTTACAGATCTACAGGTGTAAATGACCTACAGGTGTACATGTCCTACAGGCCAAGCTCTAGGAAGACTTCTATTGCCCAAAATCACGCATTTTGAGTCTCCCTCACTTCGACATTTTCCATCTACTGTTCCTTTGAGTGCAGTCTCTAGCTGACCCTCATTTCTTTTTTCACGTAGCCTGGGCTTTTGTCTCTTCAGGGTCTCTGAGAACCCTGTCAATCCCCTGTCTGTCCTCTCTGATGTCCCACAGTTCGCATGCACTGCTGCACTAACAACTCCTGGGGCTGTGCCAGTGGCACTTCAGCCTGACAGGTACATGGGTGCCTCTCAAGCACCAGCCAAAGAGGTGCTCGGGTCAGTTCTTGATAGCAGCCAGCTGAAGACAGAAAGCACAGGCTGTCCCTAAGAGGAAAACAACCAAGAGAAGCCTCCTGTTAGCTGGTGGAAGCAAAAGTCTGGAAGACAATCCTCACCAACAGCAAGCCACCAGTAAACGCCAGAAAAAGCTTTCAAAAGAAGATGGGAACTGTAGCAGTAACTGTTACTTCCCATTTCCTGTGCTTTGGGAACTCTGTTTGCTCTGTAGATAATTTTTTCATTGCTTACTTGTATTTTCCCATCTGGGATGGGAATATTTTTTCAACTTATTTTTTGCTCAGCACTTTCCTGGTCACTTCATTTTATGTCCACCTTGCATTTATAAAGCAAAGATAAGTTTAAAAAAAAATCAACTTTTCTAATTACCCCATATTATAGATCCAAGATAAACTAACATTTCACAGTTATTTAATCAGAGGAGAAAGGAAAGCATTCATTTTACTGTGAGTGGTAGATTAGTGATATGGAGAGTTAGTACATTTGGTAAATATTTCCCCTGAAGATCAAATCTGCATCAGGCAGGTTTGTGCAAGGTAGCAGATGCTCTGCAGCAGGCTGATGGAAGGGCCAAACATGATTCTAGCACATGAAGACCCTGTACTGCAATATCAGCGACATGTATCAGCTTGGATTCCTCTCTTCATATATGGTTTAAAAGTCGGTGACTCACTTCTGGCTGAGATATGGATTCACTTCAACTCAGAAACTGAAATTTCTTAAATTGTAAGCAAATGTTCCAATAAATAAAGCCAAAAAAGTATCAGCAGCAATGTACCTTTAATTTAGCTCAGACCTTAAGTGGATTCAGGAGAAATTATGCTAAACAGTTCAGGCTTCATGACTGACATCTCTGTAGCTTCAGACTAATCTTTGTCAACCTATATCCTTGTTTTAGGATTCCTCCTTATTCTGATTTCATGCATCGCTAAGCTCTGAAAAATTCCTGTCTCAGAGCACAATATGCACTAATTTTGCTCTGACAACCTTGTAATGGGAACTCTAATACTTATTACATCTTTTTCTAGGTAAAAAGAAGAGAAGTAAAGGACCCTGTGTGATAATATTGCCTGAGTTATATGACAACTGAGGTGCTGCTTTTCACTGTTATGGGTTTAATGCCAATTAGGAATAAACTGCTGCATGTACTTTATCTCTGTACTGAATATCCCTCAGATGAATAGCAATATTTCTGGGGACTTAAAATTCCAAGTACTTCCAGAGATAAGTGCAACATTCAGAAAGATACATCAGTAGAAGTATTTTTTCACCAGATTTCCCTTAGTGGTGAATTTGTCTTGAATGAGTTTTTGAACATTTCCTTACTTTCGCATTCAAGACACTGTGTATTGTAGTTGTGTTTTGTTTGGCACCTTCATTCTCTGCCCCTTTTCAGGATCAAGGCCCACACAATAGCTCTTTGTTGTCCACTGATTACCCACTCAGGGATATCTCATATCCTCTTTGATATTCCATTAATACACAGTGGTTTCTAAGGCCTAATGTCAGATTAAAAGACTCATGAAATTCAGACTGTGGAGTTTAAGCACGTGTGTTTTTTCCTTTAAGACATTATTCCTGCTTGATGTTTGACTTCTGCATTATGGCTTGACTGCACTTTCATGTGACACTGAGATAAAAGCATATACTAGAAAGTGTAATCCAGATTTTGTACTGAAGAGAATCCCCTGTGTCTAATACAAAGTCCTATAAAAAGAAGTACTTGCCACTGCAGCAGTAAATGTATCCTTATTTATTAAAATTCATTTATTCCTTAGCAAGGGACTTCCTGTTCAGCTGAATGTAATTTGCCCTAATATTAATGAAAAAAATTGTCACTGTAAAAACATAATATTGAAACGAAGTAATTCAGACACTTCCAACAGGACCCCAGAGTGTAAGGAACTGTGTAATAAAACTGACTATACATTGGTTGGATAATAAAACAAAGAGCACTGTTCATTTGCAGACCATATCCTCAATTTTTTTACTTTTAATTTTGCAGTTAATCAATTAATTTAACCCCTACTTGTCTGTTACTTTTTCCTCACATGTGTGTTGATTTCTCTGTGTGTGTGTGCTTTATTTTGTTGGGGTTTTCTTAATGTAGATAATTTTCTTCCAGAGACAAGGTATCATTTTAGGAAATAAGACATAAAATAAAAATTTTTAAAAATACTTCTACCTAGTCATTGGAGTTAAACTCACATATGGGAAATTTTCTTATGACTTATGTGGTATTTCCTTTATTGCCATTCACACAGGTTTGTTAACAGATAAAAAACATATTGCCTATATTCATAAGTATTGAACTCATGGCACCATATTTTTGCCCATATTTTTCAGCCATTTGGCCTGAAAATTGAGTGTACAAATGGCAAAGCATTAGATATCTCTACCTTGCTGGTGGCTCCTCTCCAGATAACTGCAGATAAGAAGTCTTATTACCATTTTCAGCTCATCAGTTATGTAAATAAAAAAGATGTTTCTGTTTACCTTGACACAGCACTTGAATTCATTTTAAGATGACCAGTCTTCAGCTGCATTTCTTTCCACGGACAATTTGTTTCTCCTCTGAGCCCAGACATGTTCCTTATATACTGCATATATAGTACTGCATATCCTCAGTGATGTGAGGTCAGCTTAGTAAAGCCAAAAAACTTTGGGTATTTTCTCCAGGTGGCTCTTCACAATAACACGCTTTCTATACTTGGATTCACTCTGTTCCCCACTACTTAAAGAACATTAAGTGAGAAAGTACTGTAGATTAGAGACTTCATCTTGTTACCTTTCAAATGATCTTAACAGTTGTTCTTTCTCCCCACTTTAAGTCCCTATGTAATTCATCTCTTTTTTCTCAGTGTGTAGCAAAGTGTAGTTTACCTTTCTGTATATTACCTTTCCTCCATCACAGCCTCTTTTCCAATTTCAGCAATGATTTTCAAGCTGTTTATTTACCTAGTTTAATTTTGGAGCCCTTTCCCAGAAATAATTTTTATCCCTTGACAAACAAATTCCTTAAAATGTTTGTATCTTTAGCTTGATGAAAATCATTTTACTCTACATTCCAGTTCTTTGTCCAGTGAGTAGCTTCCCAAGGTTTCATCTGGAATCCAGTCACTGAGCATCTATATTTTTTCTCAAGTCCTGTATCCAGGAACAATGCCAAAAAAAAAAAGCCAGTTTTCTGCTACAGACAGACAAAGCCTTGCAGAATAAGGGCTGTGTTGCCTTTGTAAAATCATGACCCATTCCTGTTACTTCAGCTAAGTAGAAAAGGATCCTGAATATTGACTCAGCTGGAATACAAGTTAGGTAACCATGGAAGACAAGTCATATAATCATCACGTGTTTACATCGTGGTTTATGGTGGTTGGTTAAATTAGGTTTGTTGTATTTTAAAAGTATGCAGCTGATGAAAGCCTAATTTCTTAAGAATGCCTGGTTTTTAGAATAAATGAGCTCCCTTTTACACCTGCCTGAGGACGCTGCATTGTTTCTTATTACAACAGTTTTCTATCATGTTCAGGAATACCTTCATTAACCATATTTAGTATTTCTTATTCAATCCATACCATATTCTCCAACTGTGACATGATTTTAGGAGGCTTTTTCTTGTTTGCTAATATTTCAAAGATATCTTCCCAGACCCAAATTAGAGTCTTCCTGCAATCAGACTTCCTTAACTGATCAAACTGAAAGAAATAATCTCCAAGAAGTTTATTAATTTTAAATATCATGTCTAATATTTTTAGAATTTAAGAATGATCAGGACATAGTATTGACAGTTAAATTTCTCCCTATTTTGAGCTTCCCAGCAGTTCTTAAAGTATCGCCCTGAACTATGGTGTGAGCAGAGTAACAAAGGATCAAACCTCATTCCCAGGAGGAGGCTGCAGGCAGGCACTGCCCCATCAGCCCCACCTGGGAAGTGCTTGGTTAGGAGAAGGACTGAAGAAGGATTTGAAGGGAAGGGTACTTTGGACACAGACAATTATATTAAAATTCTGCTTAACTTGTATATGGAAGACAGAAGAAAATCAGGCAAATACTTTCCTAATGTAGAGGAAAATATCAAAATTATATAATTAATTGTGCCTTTAAAGCGTATGAAAAAGGAAACGACAAAATTGCTGTCACATATTGAAGTAGCTGAGCCTTTGCCTTACTACAAAATTAACAATTCAATTACAGAAACAACTGAAGCATTTCACTGGTAATATTACAAACATGAATGTTTGCATTGATATTTCCAAAATACACACTTCGAACAAAAAAATGAGCAAAAGGTAAAAAAATGTAGAGATTGATCAAGAACAGCTCATCCGACAAAAGAAGTGGTTCTTAGGTGAACACAAAGTGCAAGAAAATGCACTCAGCTTTAAAACTCATGATTCTGGACTTCAAAAGCATTTTCCTTTATCCTTAAATATTGGTGACAGGAACTACTTATTGAAGATTGTGGCTTAATGTTCTTTAGTAAGATGTTGAAACCTTGCTAGAAAAAAAAAAACCACCTGCCATGCTTTTAAGGTATGTTCTGGAAGCTTAGAAATTTCTGTGCAGCTGCTTTCATTCTCATAGCAGGGTGATTGAAAAAATGAGCATCGATGCCCCAGGTTCCGAACAGCACTCCGCGGAGCTCTGCGGTAGATTTCTCTGCAGCACTATTATCCTTGTACTGTTAACTTAGATTCTGCACTTAGCAAGTGGAGAATTTTGATCAATGGGAGGGATTCTACTCAAGGGACTCTGGATAGGCATTAAAATTACTGAAGCAGCTAAATGAAGTCTCAAGGAGTCTTGACAAATTACAAGCTGCTGCTCTTGTCACATTCTTAGCAGTAAACTGGCCGTGAGCAGAGAACTGCATCACAAATGGAAAAAACGTGAAACAGTTAAAGAACTGCAAGGTGGCACCTTGCTCATTTTGTAGGAAATACCAATTTCCCATTAAAAGATTCTTAGGCTGGGCCCAAAGCTGATGAAGAAACTGAAATGTCTCAGTGAGTATTATGTAAGCTGATTAGTTTTAGCATTTAGAACTATCAGAGAGGATTTCTATCCCAGGTCTATATAGAGAAAAAAAATCTTATATTTCAATAACCGTAAATTATTCATAGTTACAAGAAAAAAAAAAATAAGGTGAAAAATTTAATTCAGGTAAAGTCAGAGGATCACAAACACTGAAGAGCCACCTTGTTTGTCATTATGTGGGTTCATTAGTTTTTAACCAAAAGTTACTGAACATGACCTGATTAAACTATTTATAGTCCTTTCACTTCATCTTCTACCATCTGAAATGAGATCAACAATTTCATAATTCAAAGAGAGGCAGAAAAATTAATGGAAAGGAACAAGTAAAATTGCATTTGTTCTTTCCCAAGAAATAATTTTTAGATATAACAATTCAGCTTTCAAAAATGTGCAAATAATACACTT
Source organism: Vireo altiloquus (assembly GCA_013396875.1). Lineage (NCBI taxonomy): Eukaryota > Metazoa > Chordata > Aves > Passeriformes > Vireonidae > Vireo > Vireo altiloquus. The sequence goes on along the minus strand of VZRF01003566.1, from coordinate 577,158 downwards.
GCTGTCAATGTTGTCTTAGAACAGTGTTATCATTGTGCTAGGCACTGCTCAAGCACATGCAGTTCCCAGGCGAGGATGCAGGTTGGTACAACAAATGGTGTTTATGTAAGCAGGTTTCTTTCTTTGTGGAAGAAATGCATTATTATTTAAAATCCAGAAGTTAAGATGTAAAGCTTATGCTCTCTGTGTAGAAAAGTTAGCACCGTCAGTTTGTCCCAGGACATGCTGCTAGTCATGAGACACAAATACAACATAAAGCAGTATTAGTGAGGCTGATAGTCAATAAGACGCATGAAAACAACAGAAATATTTTCTCTGATATATGCCAAAGCTCTCATCAAATCCTCTTTATGTGATAAACACTGTTCACAGCATAGAACAGGAGTGGATATGCCCCTTTTAAAGATGATATAAATGCATTTCTTAGTTAAATGTACAATTCAGAAAAGGTATATCTCAATCATTGTAAGCTATACTCTAAGTTTCTACTGCAGGAAAAAAATAACTTCCCCTTGTTCGTAAATAGCAGCTTGAAAAACTGTATTTAATGAAACGTCTGACTGATTTGATCACCCTGGAATATCTTCATAGCTTGTGATTTTTAGACAGGCAAAGGGTCATGGGAACCATTTACCACATTAATGGTGATATATGAGAAACTTTGATTTGGTGGACAAGATCTGAGGCCAAATTATGCCCTGAGAAATGGATGGGGTGTGAATGGGAGCTGTGTGAGGCAAACTAGCAGAAAAATGAGGCTGTAACCCAGACTGTGCAGTCCCAGGACTGAGTCATATAATGTTTCCTCTTTCAAACTAGAAACCTAGAAGCAAATGAAACTCACAGATGTTTTACAAAACACAAACCACTGAATCGGCTAGTCATGCCCTTGGTCACAAGGTTTCTAGTATTTTCTGTGTTCACTAAAACCCTTCAGTGAGACTGTCTATTAATGTCTATCAACTGGTGTTTTCTAATGTTGAGTTGTTATTCTTCCCTTCCTCATCTTGTTTACAGATTTCTCACATTCTCAGCTGTCATCCTCTAGTTTTACAAGTGTATGTGATTTTATTTAAGTTACTTGAAAAGCTGGGCCTTGATTTGTAGTACAGACAACTAAAGAAGTTCATTGTTAATAGCTTCCTGAGTAATTGCTTTCAGTAGCTGTTTTACAATGCTTTATCTTCACTCCTTTTCCTGTTCAAGAGAACACAAGTAATTAAATTTGACACTTCTGTCATGACACTGCATGTCTGATGTATCAAGCAGGAAAAACCAGAGGGAGCCTGCCGACCTGTGTCATTCCTGCATGTAATTCAGAAACACATCGAGTTTCCAGTGTTTTGAGATGGTTTTGTGAGCATTGTGCACATTGCAGATAATGCCATCTCATTTTTGTTGACTTCAGTGTCTTTCTCTCATCCCTCCTCCTGCACACAACATGAATTTCCCTCCTCTCCTCTTCACCAAATTCTTTTGGAAACTGCCATATTTCACCAATATTTTTTGTTGGGTAAGTCTCTCATTGCAGTAAAGACAACATTGCTGGGAGTTCTGTCATGTACACTGCAACTTCATTGTCCTTGGAATTCTGTGGATGTAGAAGTTGATTTTGCCCAATCCTTTCTCTAATATTTAGGAATATACACCCTATTATTTTCATTATCTGACTTCTATGGTTTTTTAGGGATTTTTATCAGACAGTAATTTTTCTGACCCTTGAACAATTTGCTATGATTTCACATATTAACATTTTTTAATGACAAGCAAAGTAATATTGAATAATGTTCATACATATTTAAATAGTATTGCTTTTATATAAACAGTTTCTAACATTAGGGTTAAATATTAAATATTTGTTCATAGGTTTTTTTTTCTAGGTACTTGCAAGTACAAGTCAATATTTATTTACCTGCACTGAAGCTTCTCTCTGTGCAATACAGAACTCGGGTTATTTTAATGTCTGCTAGCTGTATTATCTCCAGCCTTAAACACAGAAAGTATAAACATCAGATTCAACACAGTCATTTGATATAAATCCCTTTCTAAAAATGAACTACACTTTCCATGAAGAAGAGATATTCACAGACTTCTGATTTTAGAATAAAAACTCTGCCAACCAATATACGCAGTGATTTCTAACATTTATTTTCTGATATTTTTCATCATCTCTATAAAAGAAATACATTTATTTTTACATCATTTTCTGCTGTTCTTCACTCTTGACAGATAGCTAATGCCTGATTTACAGCAATTTATTTTAATTAATTCTGGACACCTGCAGCCTGTAATTGATTTGGCACTGATATAAATTTCCTGACTCCAGTCCATCTATTACATTACCTTCAATCATATTCAGCTTCTCCTTTAGATATGATGACTTGCCTTAGCACGGAATTAATTGATTTTATTGTTGCTGTTTAACTTATTTTCATTTGTATTTCATTTCTTCCACTGTTGATTCAAAAGACTGCATATAACCACAGGATAAAATTATGCTACAATTTGCCCAACCATCATCCTAGTTAAGTGGCAATTGAATATCTGTAGACTGAAATGGGTATAAGTGTGTTTATTTAAGGGTTCAGACTCCTTCTAGGCATGGAGCCAAGTTCATCACCAAAGAATCATAGGCTGCTGGGTTTTCAAGAAAAAAATCTTTCAGCTTATAATATATTTTAATTGACATTTTTAAAATGAGAACATTTTGATAGTACTGATACCCGCTTGCAATTATCTTCAAATTTCTTCTTATGTCCTACCAGTTTCAGGCTCAATATGTTTAATTTCCTCAGTTTTCTAATTAGAATAGGAGAGAAGTATTTCTAAGATGTTGAGCTGTACAGTTCTGATTTTTAGTTTAGAAAACCAGTGATGTGATTCCCACTTGGAGTAATGAGGATAAGGTCTCTCTAAGATCCCAAACCTCAACAATTACTGAGGATACCTCTGTCAACCACATTCAGGAGAATGACCAAAAAAGATAGAACTAAATAGAAGCACCAGAAAACTGTCTTCTAAGGAGCCTAATCTTTCACTGCAGAGAATATCCTCCATGGGAATACAGGTGGAAAAAGAATAATTTGCATAAAAATTTTAGGAGATAAGTAACCCTCATTCATCTGTACTACAACACTAAATACCCACAGTATATTAATCACTAAGTATATTTTCTGTATGCTCTGAGGCAAATACAGTTATTTCTTATGGGGAACATATTAAATATATATACTATATATACACTGTACTTTATATATTTATAAATTATAAAATATTTATATTAAATGTATGTATTAAAATGTGCATATTACATTATTTATTATATACATACATATGTTATGCTATGCATCTGATCATGGGTTTTTATTTCTTGCTACTGTTATAGAGGAGATGCATGTACTGTTTTTGGTAAATACCATCAAGTTTTTATTTTTTTTCCTTTGTAGCTGAATGAGCAATACACTGAGGGTACAAAATAACTACGTGGTTCAGGCAATTCCATGCCCCTTTGCTTGTCTTTATGGTTTATTTTACACTGATCATAACAGCTCTTAGACTGAAACAAAAAACTAAAACAAAAAAAAAATGGTTAATAAAATATACTAGATTCGATATTGATGAAATGCTCTATACCAGTAAGAAAGAAGCTTTGCATGGCAAGAATCACTGAGACTGCTTGAAAATCTCATAAGGGAGGGGAGGAGACATAACTTTTTACTGTTTCCTGGGATTCTGCCACAGAAAGTCAGCCTAAATTTAAGAATAGAATTCCAGCAAAGAAATGATACCAAATCACTGTTTACAGGTCTGAATATTTTCAGGTTGGTTTTTCTTGTTTGTTTTGGTTTTTCTTTTAACCTTGCAAGAGTCTTTTATCATTTCTTCTTGTTAAATACGTGTCATATTCCAAAATTCATTTCAGTTGAGATAAAGACTTCTGGATAATCATCTGAAAGTCTTAATTTCTTTGCTTTTTCTGTAAAACATTCTTAAACTCTCAGTGCGTGTCATTGTCTCTCTGAATGCCCAGAGATGAACTATAGGGACTGAAATGTGACTTTGACAAGGACTGCCATCCTAAGTCACTTAATTCTTTGGATTCCTCATCTTGACTAGTGGGATGGGAGTAATGTTTCTAATTTATTCTGCAGAGGCTTGCAGGGTTAATTAGTCATATAATCAGATCATCAGTCAGGTTGGAAGGGACCCAGGAAGATCACTAGCCTTAGTCCTGATCAAAGTTGAGTAAAGGGTGAATCAGACCAGGCTGTCATAGTACTTCGATGTACTTATGGTAATTAGTTTTAAATAGGTAATAAAATTAATAGCAATCATTTGGGGGGAAAAATATTGTGTGGTTTCATATTGCGACAATGGAATAAACTGAGTTTGGGAGGAAGCATCATCACGAGAAAACTTAGTCTTGAGTTTATATGTTCAGAATTTGGCTAATGTCTCTACAAGTAGTTCAAATAACAACTTACAGCTACCTAACAGAGATCAGATTAGTTTTAATTAGCATTGGACAAAATATGCTGAAAAAAAACATGGCATTATGGTCTTTTGGGCAAAATTAAAACTATTCAAACTTTAAAATTTTTTATCAATTTTATTTTTAAAAAAAGTTTTAGAACTATTTCTTTTCAACTAAAAGGTATTTGCTTGCAAGTGATTCAAGTATTTCTAGTGCAACCTTATACCAGATTATGTGGCAGAAAATCCCTATTTTTGTGAACTATAAGACAAGTTCCCTTTATAATTTTTTTTTAAGTGATGTAGTAAAAAAACCTATTTCAGAACACTTAAAAATTATCTGTCTTGAAATTATGTAAGATACTAAGAAAATGAAGAATCTTGTTCTGACAACTCACTGATTGTGTCATTGGCCTTAATTTGTGAGTTGATATGCTGATATTGTTCCTGACTCATTTTATCTTTGTTCAAAGCTACAACAAGAACAGCAAAAGCACTAAACAAATTTACAATTTGGTAACTTATTAGACCAAAATCTGATCAGTCATTTATTGTCTAAAAAGGATGTAATATCCTTCTGTAGCTTGAGGACCCTGAACTGTTATGAATAAATATAGGTCTTATTAAAAAAATGAGCTTATTAAAAAACAAAATTGGGCACTCTAAGTAGCAGCATTCCTGAGGCAATAATTCTTACATTTTTTGTTTCATATATTGCTGGAAAATCACTGGCATTACCTTCCAAACAAAATTTTTTATTATGATTACAGGTTGATTTTTTTTTCCCCAACTAATTTTCCAATATTTCCTATATTGGAAATAGCATGACCGAAATTTCTTGTTTTTCCTCTGACCAGCTTGTAAAAAGGCTGATCAATGTTTCTGAAACACAGTGTTTCAGATTGACACACTTGTGCCCCTTTAGCACATTTCTCAGGGTAAATGGGCAAGTTATGTCTTAAGTTTCATCTGGATGGATTTTTTCATGGTTCATTATCTCCCCTCGTTCCTTTGACTGACAGTGGACTTCCCATGTGTAGTGAGCTTGTAGTCAGCTCTCTCTGACAAACAGAAAACTGCAGTAATCTTCATGCATTTGGTGATTCACTTCATCTTATACTGAGAAAAGCCAAATAAGTCTGTGAACCTTTACTCTTCCTTTCTTACAGTGAACAGATATCTTAATAATCTCTACCAAAAAAATGCTTTCATGTGTCAAGAAAAATGTTTTCTTCCTTCATGGCACAGCTCAGATGGAATGCTCTGAAACCATCATGCCCTGTCATGTATGATCAATTGAAAATTTTAGATTTGTGAATAAGTATTGTCAGAAATGGCGTGAATGGCAAACACATATAAAGGCAGTAGAGTTTTCAACACCTCTCAGTGCCTGCAAAGAAGTGACAGTATGCAGAGACTGCTTTAAAGAGGCACTGATCTCAATTACCTTTAAAACAAAACACGTCATAAAATCATAGAACACTCGGCTGGAAGGGACATCAAGGATCATTTGGTCCAATTTTTCTTGGCAAAAGCACACTCTAGACAAGATAGCCCAGAAACCTGTTCAGATGCATCTTGAGAGTGTCCAGCATTTGGGAATACATCACTTCCATTGGGAGGTTATTCCAATGCTGATTGTTCTCATTGTGAAACATTTTCCTCTTCTGTTCAATTGCAATTTCTTGAGGAGTAACTTGCACCCATGACCCCTTTTCTCTTTCATGTACCTCTTTGTAAAAGTTGAGTTTCCCTCCTCTTCAAACAGTGGAGCATGCTGATAAGGTGTCCCCTTATCCTTTTCTCATCGCTGAACAAATCCAGTTCTCTAAGCTGTTTTGCACATGTCAGGCTTCCCAGCCCTTCGACCACCTTTGTGATCCTTCTCAGGACTCTCTCCAGCCTCTCCACATCCTTTTGGTATAGCAGAGACCAAAATTGAATGTAGTATACCAGATGTGGCCTGAAAAGCCACAACGACTAGGATTTTGGCTTCTTTAACTCTGTTCGTGACACCCTTGTTGATGCAGCCCAGCATCCCATTGGCTTTCCTTGCTGCAGCAGCACACTGTTTGCTCATATTGAGCTTTTCCATCAGGACCTCCAAGCTCCCTTCCACAGAGCTGCTCCCCAGCCAGGTAGATCCCAGCCTGTGCTGCTGGATTATGTTTTCCCAGTTGCAAGACCTTACACTTGTCCCTGCTGAACTTCCTAAGGTTATTGTAATTCCACTCTTCCAGCCTATCCAGATCTTCCTGGAGAGGGTTTTCCTTTCTGTAGAATCTACTTTCCCACTCAGTTTGATATCATGTGTGAACAAATGTGATCAAAGTTGTAGATAAAATATGTTTCAAACTGATGCTTTGATGCTGAATGGAAGCTATACCATGAACGTTGGAAACATCCTATCATACCAATACTGACCATCCTGAAGTTGTAAGAGAATTCATGTCTCAAAAGAGATAATGCCACAGTGATACAATTACTTAATCTTTTCTGCTCTGCAATTAAATTAAAATAGCATTGTAAGACAAAGGTCAATTTGACTTTATTTAAATACTCAGATTATCTAATGTTCTGTGTACAAATGGGGCTTCGCTTTATGTGTATTACCTCAAAAGAATATAATACTTAGTGTCTTAGTGTTGCTAGTATTTTCCTTGTCTTCTAAAGACATTAATGTCCATGTCCAGGTCTGGTATAAATACAGCTCCAATTTCTTCAGTTACCTCACTCCATACTAGGGCAAATATGAATTTAGCCTTCTGCTTTGTTGGTGGTGTTGTAGTGAAATGGCTCTGTTAGTTTTCAAATGTGATTTTCATTTTGTATTTGTTTTTTTTTCTTACAATCAATTGTTACATAGACCGAATTAGCATGTTCATCAATTTTTGGCATACTATAGTTTTATGAAAGAAGGCAAAAAATGCTGACATCTAATAGAGATACTATGTTGAGTATTGCATTGTGATTTACTGCAAAGATAAATAAAACAAAGAACTTTTATCAGCTCAGTCCAGATCTGCTTTGTTGGTAATTCAAAACATTGAACAAGTCTTGCCATACTCTACTTTGTAATATATCAAAGGAGCTATTTACTACACAGATGGATAGCAACCATCAAATCCAAAGAATTGTAATTTCTGCTACCTCAGGACAAGTTGTACAATAGCTCAATACATTCTGTATCCTAAATCCAGTGGCAATTGACAAGAGTGATCTTCTGCTTTCATGGACACCTGGAAGAGGTAACTTGTCTTTTACAATACCTCCAGGCCTTCATCCATTGTGAACAAGAGGCTTCGTAGTTGGAATGATGTCCCCTTATCCCTAAATGTTCTTAATTTTCTTCTGTCATGAAGTGCATTGCTGGATGCTAAGCTTATATTATTTTGTCAATGCTAATGAGAAGAGCCAAAAAAGAACACAGTAACAGATTATTTCTTACTGTTGTAGAGGTTAAACCTGTAATAGGCTGCTAGAGGATCTAATCTAGACTGCTTTACACTTCAGATCCTCCTTATTCCCTGTCAAGTAGCATGTTTGAGTATAGAAAGTCTTCTTTTAAGAAGGGACCTAGATTTAATACAAATACATAAAAGGATAGGTATCTGGCTCTTCTTATGCTAGTTTCAGGAAATTCTTTCTACCAACTAATTTTTATTTGGTTTTTGTATCTTCCTGCTATTTGTACTTCTAGTCCCTTTTCCTTCTGGGTTATGACCTCCACCTTGCTAAAACCTCCTTTCAGGTTGTCCATTCAAAAATATTAATGGTCAATTTTTGTTTTTCTTCAGTAATCATGCTCTCTTAGGAAAAACAAGAACAAAAACCAAGCCAAACTAAACAAACAAATAAAAACAAACAAAAAATACCGCCAAACAAATGAACAAAAACACCAAAAAAAACACTGACAAAAAAACCCAACACTGAACAAAAACTTCTGAAAACCAGAGAGTGTATTTTTAAGCTGGTTATCATGCTCATAAGTTGCTGTGTTTGTCTTAACCCTTGTCAACTAAAGTTGGAATAAGATACTAGTAAAATGCATCAGCCATGCTCAGCCACTCTACTGAGTGATGGATCTCTACTACCAATCAGAGGTAGCAGGGAAATCACTTCACTCAGCCTCTAAAACACAACAGATGCTGCTCTGCCAGTTTTCATTATGCTAAAGCAGTGAAGCAACAAGATTGCTTCTGAATTTTTGAATTTGATGTTACCAGTTTTCTTAGGAATAACAACCATTTCGGGTTTCTCTTTTGACATTGAAATGCAGCACTTCTTAGTAGCCAGAACCTCTGCTGTTCTTGCATTCAACAGCAAAGCAAACTAAGGAAAGCAATCTAAATTAAAATTTTATCAGAGATTTAAGGACATTAGGATCTATCCTGCAAGTTAATAGTAAATAAGTATTTACAAAGCATTCAGTAGCAGGGGCTTGAATGAAATGTAAGCAGTCCTTCAGACTTTTATCTAGTGTCCTCAGCTGTGCAGTGTTAATGAATGTTTGTAATTACCATGAATTTTAACTACTACTCAGCTTTATTTTTAATTGATTTGTTTACAAAATGCATGCATTAATCACGTTAATGTCATATTTTATCATTTTCAAAATTACCTGATGGCAGTTGAGGAACTCTAGATAAAAGAGCTTGTTTCTGTCTTTTTCAAATGCCTTATGAGAAGTGATACAATGAAAAATTGAAGTTATTACTAATTTATTCTTCTGAAGAGAGTTCATAACAGATTTTAACGTATTTTCTCAGACCCATTTCATTTCAGTGCCTTATGACTGTGACTGAAATTATAACCCTGTAAACTTTTTACGTAAATGTTTCTGAAAGGACGTTTTAGACAATAAGAAATTAAGTGTGTTACAAGAAGTTAAATCTTGGCTCTAGATATTAAGGGTAATTAAACCACTAATTTCCATGACTGCACAGGGTTATTCTTGAGTTCTGTATAGCAAAATGTATAATTATACCAATATATACTAAAAAAGCTGTTGCATTTATAGATATTGAGATTATTATAAGGGTATTTCTAACTGGCCCTCTTTCATATAATTGTTTTTACTTAATTGATATTGTTTTGATTGATAGCCCTCTGACACAGAGCAGATAAGGATATATTGATGTGGTACCCTACAAACTCGCAGTACTGTAACATTGTGGAAAGGAGAACAGGATCAGGAAAACAGGATTCCCTTCCAATTTTTGTCTATTTGGATCCCATCCATGCAAGGCCAAAAATGTATGGTTACTTTCAAGAGCATCTGCTTGTGCAGCAGTGGCATTTATTTTCAGAATTTTAGTGGCTGACACAGAACCCACCAACAGTGCATGATAATAGGAGATGCTGATTTTGCCCTGCAGTGCAGCAACCTGGGGTCACGAGCAGGCTGAGCTTGGGCTGCCTTCATGGGCACAATGGGCATCAGGTTGGCACTGACACTGGATGAAGAATCAGTCCAAGAAATAACCAGAGGTTCAGAGCATATTGAAAGCATAAGGCTCTCCAATACCTGTTAGACTGGTGCAGTCAGCCAGCATAACCAACACCAATAGGGATGGAAAGGGAGGATATCACCTCGTTCTGCTCCCTCCACTCTTAAGTGTTCCTTTTTGTTTTCATTTACCTTACTCAGTTTCAAATGCCAAAGTCCATAATTGAGTTCCATTTGAATATGATTATATTAATCCTTTTAGAGATTTACCCCTTTGTACCTCTCTGAGAAGCTGAATTAATTTTGATAAAGCAGAAATGGAGCTGCTAGACACACAGCACGGACTATAAAGGAGCCAGAGCTCCTTTTACCACAACCTGCCTTACTTTTAACCAGGAGGTATTGAAGCAAAAGCACTGTTCAATTTTCTCCTTTTTAGTCGGGAAGGAGGAAAGTAGTCAAATGTTGCACGATCTTTGTCAATTAGTGTGAGTGTGGATGAGCTGGAGTCAAGAGGCAGTTTCAGACAGCAAGACAGTACTGAAGCATGCTGCTTTTTAGGCCTCTCAATTCTTTACTTTGCATCAAAGACAAATTCTGCTGCAGTGGTCTGAGCCTTGGGAGTAGCTGATATCGTACCTAAATGAAATACATACTCCTTTCTAAAGGTCTAACTCCATGCACTTGTCATTCTTCTGATTTTATTCATCAGGCAATCACTGTATTCCTGGAGCATGACAAACAGCAGCAAAAACCATCCATGACCTTGATGATGGAAATGGGAAAGCAGAGAATCCTTGAAAAGTGCTGGATTTATCCATCAGTCTGTTTTAGCAATTTAATAATTCAATGACTAGATAAAACTAACTAAATATGTTTCTTTTTAAAGTTCTTGCCAAAAAAATAGGAAAAAATTTCAGCTCTCAAGCAAAAAGTATACTTTGCCACTGTTTTCTTTTGTTTTACTGTTGTATATGTCTTGGATGAAAATGATTTTTTTCCCTCAGTGACTTATAGAACCATTCTTAATATTTTATGTTGAAGAAGGAATCAAATTCATAAATAATAAATCTAAACCTTGTAGGTGGAATACACAGGAATATAATGAGTTTCTGTGAGAAATCACAGATTTAATGTAATAATGCAGTATTTTAATGTCAGCAATACTCATTTGCTACTGCATGAAAATACATTATCAGTCATTAATGTACGCATTCAAATGAAGGTAATTACCGTATTCTTCACCGATTTTTGCTACATCACTTAACAAGAATGAGAATCTTAGAGAGTAAAAAATGAAACAGTGTACTGCAGACAGTGGGGGTCAAAATGAACAATGTATGAAAAAGATTTTGTATTATTTCATAGAATCTGTTAGATTATATTTGAAAACCTAAGCCATAACCAGTTTAATAAAACAAGGGAAGCGATTTGATAAGCAAATAAAAATGGTCTCAGAATAACATTTTGTTGAGAAATGAAAAAAAAAAAAAAACAACAAAAACCAAACTAACCCAGTCATAAAAGAACTTATCTCAGTAGAAGGGTCTCCAAAGGTGGTATGTGTAGAACTAAAAATAGATGCTAGCCAGCACATTCAGGCTGAGAGTTTCAGAAGACCTGAAACTCTCATGTCCTGTGTTAGAGAGGGACAAATGGAACAAAAGCACAGATTTATCTTCATAACAGACAGATGATATCGTGTTCTGCCTGTATTCCAGACCTTTCAAATAACATGGACCTGTGTTACCATAGCCCTGAAATTTCCACTGGCATTATAGGTTCTATGCCTCACTGATATGAATGTAAGTAACTATAAGAATTTCGGTAAGGAAACAACCTCAAAAGCCTAGACTTTTTCAGCTGGAGAAATCTCATTAGGCCTCTCTGAGTGTGGGAAGAAAACTTTGTGCCCCAGAAGTTGGGCACAAGTTTGCAGTTGCTAAATTGGAGCCACATCTTTCGACACTTTAGTCCTCACCTTCCTTCCTACTTACTTTCCTCACATGGACAGAACTGTATTCTGGCAAAGTTTGAGCAACAAGCAGATTTTTTCAATAGTTTTGACTTAAAAGATGCTGGGCAAAGTTTGCTTGACTGAATTAAATAAGTAGGTACTCAAGAAGTCACTAAATATTTAGCTCAACGTTGATCATTTTTCACTTCAGCTGTCCAGTTGGCTGACTATTGTTGGGATGTAGATTTTCCCTGCATAAAATGTCTTGCCAATAATTAATGTGCACTAAACAGCCATTCAAGAAAAGTTTAAGGTTTAATGATCATGTGGCTAAAGCCCTTGTCTTTGATTTGTTATCAAAACCACAATGATTTGATTTATCTTTTCTTCAAGAGGTAGTTTTATAAGATATATATACCCATGCACACAAATATGCTGACATAAAAAGATATAAATTAATTTGCTGGCAATGTAATTTTGGAGATTTCTACAGATTCAACATTTTGATTTCTAATTGTACTTAGAAAAGTGGAGTCAAAAGGTTCTGGTTCAAAATGTTCAGATGTGTTCAGAGTGCATTCTATTGTAGTTAAATTTCATGATGAAAAATCATTTTCTATGTCCATTGTCATCTGTGGTACTCCAGATATTCTCACTGTAGAGATTATCATAATAGACTATCACAGAAAACAAAGGTTTTGAAAGATTGAGTGAAGGATTAGACATTTAATTGTATAATAATATCCACATTTCATAAACATACTGATTTATTAACTTTTAATAGAACTTCAGGAATAACTCTCTACTGTAAATTGAAGTATTGCTCTAGACAGACCTGTTGTGTCATTTTCCCTTGTCGACACTCTTAAAGAAAAGTCATCAGTATTGTGCTATATGTGCCAAGCCCCCCTCCTTCAGCTTTTCTGACTGGAATAACAAGGGACTATTATTTACAGTCAAAGAGCATTGAACATCTTGTGATATTATCTATTGTTCATCAAGGATTCAGACATGATAGAAGAGAAGTAATTTTTTCTCTGTTAATTGGATTGAGCAGTATATGAGCACTGTTATACTTCTGCAGTTATTATTGATAGTGCCAAATTTTCTGGATTATCCTGGTTTTTCTGTAAAGAGTGTTAAATTGTTCAAACAGACCATTTAAAAAAAATCTTACCTTAAATAAATATGATCTATATCTAAATATAACCCAAATTCAGATCATACTTTTTTAAAGCTACAAATAAAGTAGTCTGAAACTATTTTTTTCCTTCCCTTTATGATAATATTCTATACACACAGCTCAAATCTAGTTTCAAAATTTTAGAGGCTGAGGTGCTGATCTATTCCTCTGGAGTCTGAGCCTCTGAGCCTATGCACTTTTTCATATTTTGTTGATTTATCATAGAAAAAAGAGTCCAAAAAGCATTGAAACTCATAAGGTACTTTCCCCAATCTCAAGTCAAGAAATTGTTATTTCCAATTTTCCTTTGCACAACATGTGCTGTTTCTAGCACCATCATATAATGATAGCAGTGGCAAAGGTGCAGACTTCTGTATTATGTAAGCATACCGTGAAATGAAAAATCTCTGATTACAATGTTTTATGCAATCTTTTCTTTTTTGAATGTGGTGAGGAGCAGAAAGTCCAAGACAGGGTTTTAGAGCAGCACAAATTTCTTCTTCTTTTTTTTTTTTTTTTTTTTAATGGAGACGATTCCCACCTTGATAGCACAACATTCATATCAGCATCATTGGCCAGTGAGGGATAATTACAGTGGTTTTTGTCTTTATCATTTTTAGTGTCAGAAGTCAGAAAAAATGTCAACACATGCCATTACTGAGGCAGTCATGTTCAGTTGCATGAATGAGTGCTGAGTTTGGACATCTGTTCTCAAACTTCTCGTAGAGGGACCCAAACGTTTTTCCTTCTTCATATTTACAGATACATATAGTACAGTATAAATGCCAGTCTGCCCATCTGTCTGCCTAGCTATCTGTGAGCAGTCTTCGGTATGCTCCAAAATACTTCATTTCAGCCACTCACTCCTTCCTGGACATCAAACTGTCCATTTCTTTCCCTTCTGAAATGCTCTTCCACCTACTCCTTATGTTTAAGAAACAAATACCCATGAATTCAGAGGACAAGTTGCACCCCTCTAATGGCAGTCAGAGATGAAATGTTTCAAGAGAGAAAGAAGGAGGTGAACAAGAAAGCAATCAGAAGAAAAACACAAATGTAGCTCAGGCTTAAATACATGTCTAGATTTAGAAATTACAGAACGAGAGGAAAAGAAAATATCCTAATGAATGTTTTGTAAAGATCTAATCAATAAGCGATAGGTAGATGTTTCTGCACCTTTTGTTTTCACAGCATTGTGTAATTTAGCTTCAACCTTTGGAATTCAACCCATTTGTCTGGGTTTAGTTCAAATATGTCTAACATAATGGCACCTCATTCACTTTGTTGTGTAGGTTCCTTAATGTGTTCTAAGATTTAGATCGTTGTTCATTACTGCTCAAGATTTATTTGATTTCAGTATGTGACTTATTTGTCACCATTATCTATGCAATTACAAATACACTGTTCTGTGCCCACAGATTTCTCTTTTATTGGTTTAACTTTATAGAAACAATTTATTTCGTTTACTCAGCTGGGTTTGGCAAAGTCATCTATGTACCACTGTTGGGAATTTGAATTAGGTTGCTCAGTCTTTGAATATTACTTGTTTTTTAGTTGAAAATAATAAATGAAGATGACACTTCTATTTCCATGTTTAAGCATGCACTTTATCAATTTCTTAGAGTGACATTTTGTTTTATTTCTTGTGCAATAGTACAGATCTTATTCGTTTGTACTCTGCAGACATTGAAATTCTGGATTCTTTTCGTCTGGTTTTGAGCTCGAACTAGACAGCTGCTTTGGAACAAAAATGCTTCTGTGCTTTATAAAGACATGTTTAATAAATGTAGAAAATTCTATTTATATAAGCTGACACCACATATCTGCATTACAGACAAATATTTAAATCTAGGAATGACAGGAATCCTCATCCTTACATCTCTGTGCCTTTTTATAATAAAGCACAGAAGTTTTTGCTGTTGTTGTTTAAAGGAGAAAACAGATTACTTTGTCTGTTACCCTAAATACATTAATTAAAATGAAACTAAGAAGAAAAACCAACAAATATTTAGAAAATAGTTATGAAAATGTTGTGGGACATTCTTAGTTTTTCTGTGACTGATTTCTTAATCCAGAATTACTACACAATGAAGGTCTAAGGATAGAAACAATGCAAGGGAAAGGAACAGGAGTATCTTTCATTAGCCAAATGATACAGTTGAAAATCAAATAAAGTTTTGAGATTATTTTCTGTAGATATTCTAAATCTATAGGGAGCCACTGCAAGAGTTTTGTCCTTTTTTTGTCATCTAGATTGATGGGTCTCTGCAAATTTATCAGCTGTTGTATTGTTTCAGATTAATAGTTATTTCAAGAGGCCATGGTTAAATAGAAGCAGGTGCTGCCATAGTTACTGCATGATGGATTACAAAAATTATATGAGCTACATTCACAGGATTGTCTCATAGAAAGACAGTAATGACCATGAAGGTGACAATGTTTCTCCATCAGTAGCTTATTCCGGGCATATGTGCTGAGTTCAGGTTCTAATACCAAGACTGTTAAATGCCGTGCATTTAGCAGGTCTGCCTGCTACAAGATTTAATTGCATTGGTTTTAAGAGATTTAAGAGAAGGGGAAATATTTTAAATTTCCTCCTAAAAGTATCACAAGGGGATTTTCTGAGACATAAATTTAAAAAGAAATACTACGGGGGCTAGAAGCAGGGCTTTCTGGAGCACCAAAAGTATTCAAGAGTGTATGACAACAGCCTAGAACCAGATTTTTATATTTGTTAACAGGGTGATTTTCCAGATCCAAGTGGAACCATAGAACTGTTCTATAGCACACAGGTAAATTTGTTACCACCATGCTTCTTCTGACTGCAGTTTCACAGGTGTTTTGCATCTCAGCCCCTTTCAAATAGATCTATAATACTGAACTTGTTGTAGTAATGATGAAAAAGTGAACTTATGCCAGTGGTTTTTCAGTCTTTCCCCCCTTGAAACAGAATAAGTGTTCCTGTCAAAGGCAGGTAGATGAAAGAAACATTAGAAGCAGTTATTACGTTCATTAACTAAGATATTTTAGCTGCTACTGAGAAGACTTTTATATCAAATGTGAAAAGCATCCATTAGGGGAAAATTCCATTAGTATGTAAAATTAAATATTTTTTTCTATTATGTTAACATATTGATTTTAAATAATACATGTATACATCCAAATTCCTGTACTGTCCTACAAGACAAGTTCACTCCCTACATGCACTGAGTTCAAACCTTTTCTATTAAAATTAGAAAGTCTGTCAAATAGAGAGAGGAGTAGAAGCACTGCTTTCTACACTGGTGAAATTTTGTTATTTTGCAGGAGCTCCTCCTATGTCTGTGACTCACAATCCTCTTTCAGATTGCTTGTTCTGAAACCAAGTGTGCTGAAGCTATGTTGGAAAACACTGAAGCACAAAAGCAAGCTGCTAATTAAAAATTGTTGGGGTTTTTTTAATAAAAATCAAGTATCAGTAATCTTTGTGTGAATTAAACAGTCTGTCCTTCCATGCCATTGGAAAGCAAAAATAAAAACATAAACATGTCATAAACTCTTCATAATGAATTGTGGCTAAATGGATGGAAATGCCTATTGTTCTTCTGCCTCAAATTTATGGCGGAAAGTGATCCAGTGTGATTGTGAAATGAGAGAGTAAGATCCAGAGACACTTGTAATTAGAAAGGGTTGTGTCATCTGTTAAAAAAATACACAGTTTTTCCATAAGTTTCAGAGCTGAATATAGCAAATTCTAATTAAATATGCTCCTGCTTTGCAAGATATTTTTAACAATCCTCCCTGTATCCCTTTTAAGCAGATTTTTTCCAGTGCATTTTTCTGTCTTTGTTTCTTTGATCAGGCATATAAATGTTTAAATTTAATTTCTGCATTTGTGGGTTTCATTTTAACAGTTTCTTATTAATTAGATCAAATAAAATGAAATCTTATGGCTAGTGTCTCAAGATGAAGATCAAGAGCTAGAGTAACTCCATACAATGAAATGCAAGTCATTATTTAATTGCCAAGATATTAATTGTTTAGACATGGTGATTAATTTATTTGGCATTTACAAAGATGAAAATGGTAATTCTGTAATTAAATAGAGAGAGGCTTATTGCCTTAAATGAATCAAGCCTCAATCTGTAAATCTCAACGAACACAGTTTTAATTTAAATTGAAACATTTTAAATTCCTTTTATTTAGGATTTTCTGATAAAGATGGTGACTTTTGCCCAACAGGCAGCCTATTGCACATGAAAATATTGCTCCGATAGTAATTCAGGATTTCTGTTCAAGCACCAATGATTTATTTAAACAAATTTCCATACATAAGAATACTGATGTGTAAAATAAGTTCTAAAGAGGTGGAAGTAAGGCCTGGTGCTATTTATTTGGAAATCAGATTTTTTTTGCTTGCTATAAAGCTTAGTTAGACAAAACCTATGAAATTAATTTTTAAAGTCCCTGTCTTTGATCATAATTTTTTTTTTTCTTTCATCCCATCTCATAGGGACTGCTTCAAATGAATGGTCAAACTGAGGATATTTTACACTTTTTATATGACTAGTGATGTAGAATGCTGAATACAAAAAATATATTTTTTAATATTCTGATCAAAATATGCTAATTCTTAGTTCAAAGCCCAAGGAATTCTGGAAATCTGGGGGAAAGCAAAATAACAAACTGTAACAAAATTGATCCTTCCACAACTATGGCTAATTCTGTGGAATATTAGATATTGATATCAGACTATTATCCCCAGAATACTTGAATATGACCTAAACATTAATTTTCTAGTACTAAAATATTATCCTTTTTTCTGTCATGCATATCTTCATACACATGGACAGGAAACCAATATAATTTGTATTTAAAACACACATTTGTACCAACACAGCTAAGAATATGATACAAGACCAGTATTGCATCCAAGATTTTCTTGGTGGTCTACATTTTTGTCTTGATTATAAGCAAGTGACTAGTGGGCTACTGAATTCCTATTGAATTTGAAATTCAGGCAGAGCATCAGCCAAAAATTTCCTTTAGAAGGTACCTACTCCCAAAAGGTGATCTGGGAAACAAATGTCTGCAGTGGTCTCTTAGGCTTAAGTGCTGCCTACAACCTGGTTAAATTTCTATAGTAAAACAGAAGCAAAGCAGACATTATCGTGTTACAGGAAAGACTAGCTTTCTGCAAGTATTCTTTGAAGATTTCATCTTCCAAGAGAAATTGGATTAAAGCTAACCTAGGAAAAAAAAAGAGAAAATGAAAAAAACTTGAGTGATCATGCAGCTGTAAGAATTAAAGCATAGCTGAGCTTAAGCAAGATCTCAAACACTATCTTCAAACACTCAGATGTGAAGCCAGATCAGAAAAGTGCCTAATGGGATTAAACCTGTATCTTGACTCAAAGCCCCTTGCTTTCCAGTGAATTTAGGGCTTTGAGTTTATAGTGATGTATAATATCAACAACATAAACATTCTCATTTTCAGATGAAAATAACTGTAGAAGGTGTGATATTAGCTTGCAGCTATAAGGTTCCTTTATAGTCACAGTGAACATGAATCTTTCATCTCACCCTTTGGGGTTTTTTTTTTGTTTTTTTTATGACAGCACTGCCTAAGGGCTTCAGTGTGTAGTGCTTTATCTTTGATTATTTTAACACTACCTTCCCTTCTTTACTAATTGTGACTTTTGAATCACAGTGCCCAAATTCTTGAGGAGTGCAGAAAAGAGCTGGAGTTCATTCTGAGGGTGCTTAGGCTGCAAAAGAAAGTCCGATATTTTCTTCACCCAATTCATTCTTCTCCACTCTTCTAATATCTGCTGTCCTTCCTATGCAAAACTCATGAAAGTGCCTGGCCCCTGCAAGAAATTGGTTAGAAAGCAGCAATAAAGTTTTCTTGTACCTTCACTGTTTTTTGTACATCTTTACAAGAATAGGAGTAATAACCCCCTTAATTATTTCTTTTGCTTAACCATCATCAAGCCTGAGGTAAGACAAACTTAGTAATTTAGACAATCATTACTTTATTCATTAAATAAATACAAAATATGGAGAAAAAAATTGTAAATACAACTAATTCCAGACTGACCAAGAAAAGCTTTTAGATACAAATGGCAATTAGGCAGAAAGAGTAGTCTGTGAAAGAGCAGTCAATGGACCATGGTTCATAAATGACTCAGAGGTCTCGAACTCTTCACAGAGGTATAGTGATCACTAATGACCTCTTTGCAAGGATAATTACCGCAAATCCATACTTATTTCATGTTTGGCAGTAGGACCAACCAATTAAAAAACTGATTTATCTATTGCTTATATCACTGATGAACAACTGAAGAAGAAGGCTGTTCATTTGTTCTGCTACAGACTACAGGAATAGAACACGTCTTCCCTTCTCTAATTACAGAAGTAGCTACACTCAAATTGCTGAGCATTGATCCTGCACTTATGGTATCTCCTGTTGTGTGAGGAAAAACCCATGGCCTTTTACATTGCCATTTATTTTAGGACTATTTTCTTCTTTTCCATCAGCTGTTCCTATTTTCATAGAATCATAGACTCATAGAACAGATTGGGTCAAAAGTCACCTCCTAGTGTCCCTCGCAAAAAGCAGGGACACCTTCAGTTAGATCAGGTTGCTCAGAGCTCCATCAAACCTGACCTTGTTTCCAGGGGTTGAATATCCATCACCTCTCTGGGCAATCTGTTCTTGTCTTTCACCACCCTTGTCATGAAAAATTCCTTCCTTGTATATAGTCCTAAGCTCCCATTTTTCAGTTTAAAACCATTGCACATTGTCCTATCACTAAAGGACCCAATACAAATTTTGTCCACATCCTTCTTCTCAGCCTGCTGTAAGTATGGGAAGGATGCCTTTCCAAGTGTGAGGGACAACAGTGGAAAATAGGTGGTAGAGGACTCATTAAGGTAATGTCACTGCATTATAAAAATATGCTAATTTATTTAATTTGATTTAGCTCAGATATCTCACAATTCATACTATCAGTTTGTGTTTGGGTATGAATCTCTGTAGAGCCATTATTTGAAGACAGAAATCAAAGTATTTCCACAATAAAGATAAGCCCATAAATTGGAGCACTTTATAAATGTCCATAAATAAAATTCCACCTATGAGCTTGGAACTTATCAAGCAGCACCTTGAGTATACATACATTTCTGGGTATCACATATTAAGTCCTATCAACATCAAACCCCACCATTTTTTTAGGTTTTAAACTACACCAACCTCTCAAAGGGATATTTTTGTCAGACCCTTGAAGAAAAGACTCTACCTCACCATGTTTCTTTCCAGAAAATATTGGAAAAAATGATGGATGAGGTTACAAGTGTAATCTCAGTTCAGCAGGAATTCAAGTGTGATAGGAGCATGAGTCAAGCAGAGTTTTGAGGATTTTTCTGCAATTTTCATCAAAGTGAGCATGCCTAAAGCACCAAAAATCTCTGAACCAGAGGAGCTGTGTTTTCTTAGAAGTAAAATAACATCAAAGAGCATTTTTTAAATGAAGATAACTTGGCAACAGCAAGATGAAGCTATAAACAGGTTATCCCCGTCCGCTGTGTCCTTGGAAGGTTCATCCTTCCCTTCAGGTTTGCTCTTAGTTCAGCAATCATTTGTCAGGTTTCAATAAACCTGTATGTAGTCCTCTCTGTATCTCCAGGAAAAATATCTTTCTTTACATTGCAGCTGATCCCTGATTGTGTCTTTTCCTAGACCTCTGAAGAGATGGAAATAGAGATGCCAACGTAGTGAACTACAAAATGTGGAATAATGGCAAAAGTTCTGCCATCTGTCACTACTTGCACCAAGGACACATTCACACTACCAACTTTTGATACTCAGCATAGCCTTGCCAGGTCCCTGGGAGGAAATCACCTGGTCTAATAGATTCAGAGTACATATGTAAAGTTATTAAAAATAGATTAAAATTCTTTTAAATGGCTGGAAAATAATCCTGCGTGCAAAAGTGAGATGTGATTATACAGTAAGTAGTAAGGTCTCTGTTGATTCAGTACTTCTCTCTGTCATCCTGAGAAGGGAGCTTGCTACAGTATAGCTATACTAAATTATAAAATGTGGTTTTTTTTCTGATTAGTCAATCTGTGTAATTATAGAACACAAGTGTATATCTGGCAGACGGTTATCCCCCGTGACTTATTAACTTTTTCATCCTGTTTTCTGTGTCTCCAGCTCCATGCCAATGTCACTGATAATGCACTTCATAGGCAAGGTTAGGGAAGAAGTGAGATGGGGCAACAGCTGAGAAGGCCAAAACATGCTGCTTTGTGTAGAAAAGGAGATTCAGGGAAGAAAGAATGAAGTGCAAATAAGTTTGAAGAAAGCAAGTAGAATTTAGGAAAACGAGGAAGACTATCACTGAAGTATCATTTTCTTGTTTCTGTGCTGATGAGAGACAATGACTATTTCTTGAGCATGTTGGTATGGAGACAAAGAGTAAGCTTGGAGTTGTGTGTCATGTGAATGCTCTAATGCTGCTTCAAGCCTCTCAAATAGGAAACAAGAACCAGGTTTTATCATTAAAATTTCCCATTACAATTACAACAGCAGATACCTTTGAATGATTGCACAGCTACCATGGTCAGTAGGGGTGACACAGCTACACGAGAATTCACTTCTGCTTCTAGACCAATATAGGATCCTCTCCAATGTCTCTTTTCAATTGGTGGTATGGTACTGAAACCATATGACAGTTTATATCTTGAAATTATCAATCCACAACTGATCACCTGTATCACGTGGGAGTATGTGGTCTCACTAGTGGGCTGTAATGATGTGTACCCAGACTCACCATGATAAATAAATATGAGGGGATGTTATGTCTGATCCGTCAGAGAGCCTGTGGCCAGTGGAAGCAAGAGCAACCCAAGAGCCATCCAAATCCTTCAAATGATGTGAACATCCAACACCACAAAATCAGCAGTTGCATCTTCTCTCCAAGTGCTTCCATTGCTGGCTGGTTCTTGCTGGCTCCCTAGTCCTCTCCAGAACCTGTGACCCTCACAACTTTCCATCCTTGCAAAAGCAATAAAGACATTGAGAGAGTGTTGCGAGCCAGGACAGCTCCTACTATGGTCGATGGCAAAGAGGCAGGAAGGGCCTTTCCATGGGTTCCACGGAGCTGTTTATTCCAGCTGCATGCATGGAGGGTTCAGGGACAAAGGTCAAGCATCATGGGAAGGTCCAGGTTTAAGTATGGGGGTGGTAGAGGCAGAAAGAGCATCAGGGGCCAACTGTTTGGGGACAGGGGGCAGTGCACATGCGGGGTAGGGTATGGGAACCTACAGGGGAACAGGGAGGGAGTGGCTGAGGGACAAGGGGCATTGGGCCAATCCGGGGAAACAGAACTGGGGTACATTAACATAACAGAACAGGGTATCCTGTGGGAGAAGTCTCTTTCTGTCACCCTAAACTAGATGCCTTTTAATATCTTTTCCTCCATAAGACCATCATGGTCCCCGGGTTACTAGGCTCACCGGCTCCTACAAGACAGAGGATGCAGAGGTTGTGTGTGGGTAGTTTGTGCATAAAGCAAAATAGGCTTGGCCTGAGGACACCTTGTAATTTCACACAGAGTGTTTCTCCCAGAGAAGTTTATGACCTTCTCATTGTGCATGACAGGACACGTGATTCTAAAACAAGAGCCATCTTTGGGAGCAGCCTGGTGGAGTAGCACAGTTAGAGTCACTGATTTATTTTTTTTTTTTTCTTATTCCATTATTTTTGTCACCTGCTTTATTGCACATAACTTATGTCACTGTGGGTATTCCATCTGTTGTCTTCCATGCACAGCAATACAGCTGTAGATAGATATTTCAAAGTGCTTTTAAACAAAAGCACTTCCTGCTGAACTGTTATTTCAACTTGTAATCAAAATTTTTGAGTCATGGCTGAAGTGCAAGATATTCCAAAGTAAACTTAAGCTTCTAAGGTTCAAACAACCCTAATCAATAAATTGTTTGTCAGTAAGAACTTTGTACCCTTTTCACCCTCAGTGGCAATGTGTTTCTCTGGAGGGAACATGTGTCTTTTTAACTGCCTTTTTCAGTTAATAGACTGTATTTCACCTTGTGACATGAGAATAAAATAAATCTTGTTTTACCTAGTTTTCCAGCCATGTACCTGTTTCCCCTTAGAATGCAAAATGAACTCAACTGACCTGAAAAGTGGTGTCAATAAGATCTTAGTTCATTTTGGTCAAAATCCCATTTACCACTCCTACAGTCTGGAAGTATTTTTGTGCTGAGCCAATGCTTTTAAACTGTCTCTCCACTGAACTGATTGTCTCTCCTTTCTGCAAGATGTCTGCATCCACAGGTCAGATTGGTTATTTTACAAAATGTAAGAAAAACAATGTAGTTCTGTCAGCTTTACAGTTTAGTTAAATATATTTTTTTAACCTCTCATAAAAGTTTAAACACTGCAAGACCCTTCAAGTAGGACCATTAACCTGTGGGTTTACTATTAAAAGAAAAAGCTAATTAGAGAGAGTTGTCAGTAATTAGATGAAAGATAGTATTGCAGCAAAGCTGTCTCAGAGAACAAATGTTCCTGTAATAATTTTGTATGTGTTGCAGAAACAGCACAGCTATTTATTTACTTTGCACTGCTATTTATAATCAAGGTTTCTGAATCCTCATCTTGCAGCAGTATCTTAATAAACAATGACATGTTCTTAA
Organism: Vireo altiloquus; assembly: GCA_013396875.1. Lineage (NCBI taxonomy): Eukaryota > Metazoa > Chordata > Aves > Passeriformes > Vireonidae > Vireo > Vireo altiloquus. Next base: position 553,392 of record VZRF01003566.1, on the reverse strand, counting down.
GAGGTACTGACTTTTGAGCGCATCCTTTGTCAAAGATGCAGTAAGGAAGTGTGTTGAATGTAGGTCCATGCCACAGAGATAGGTTAGGGCTGTGTCATAGTGGGAAGGTTGTTCATCAGGTGTGCTTTCAATTCTCACATTTTTTTGTGAAGTCTGTTCTATCCCACATATTTCTCCATTGAAAAGCTCCTGTCTCAAGGTGTGAAGTAGTATGGAATAAAAACGAAGCCATGAGATAGCTTTTTGCCTCTATCCTGTGCTTTCTTTATGCAGGTAGCGACAGATTATTTAGATCTTTCCCACTAAGTCTAATTGTCAGGGAAGATGATAGAAGAAGGGCTGGAATATCCAAGTGTAAACTCAGAAATATTGTGGAACTAAGCAAACAAGTAATGGTTGCCTCTTATTGATCACAGCACGGTGATCTCTAATTTGAATAACCACAGAGCCAGAAGGGACATCTTATTACAAAGCAGTAATCACACCTATTGCTATAATAATTTATGCCATTTTTATTCCATACAGTCTACCAAGTTTATCAATGTTCAAAATTCTCTAAACATCTCAGCAAATGTACTTTGGGAGCTAAAGTATTCTGTGTTCAAGTTATTCTTTTCCCATTTTCGGAAGTCTTCTTTGTACTAAAAAAATCTTTTACTCTGGCCCCTCTAGATCATGTATCTTTCATGAAAAAAAAGTGTCAAACTCGTCTGTAGTCCAGCTGAGACCTCTCTCCCTGGTGGTTAGGGAGATAATAGGGGCCATTTCACAGGAGAGACGGTTCAAAGGCCAGCAGTTCTGTGGAGCACTGAATCTTACAATGACAGTTCTAAACAAGTCGTGAAGAACTCGTAGCTATTGATCCAAGAGTAACATATATCATGCTAATGGAATCACCCCTCCAAAGAGTTTCTACCTGGACCACTGTGCAGTAAGGGAAGACTTTGCACACTCTTCCAGCGGCAGCATGATGAAAGCAATCAGTCTTCATCTTTCAGAATCTAGCAGTACCTTCTGTATGATAGTAATGTAATTTTAGCTTCTCCAGTTGTCAACAGAGGCAGTAAGATGTGAGGATAATGCAGACATTGCTACATTCATCTGTTCTGTCTTTGAACGACAACTGAGTTTAAACATGTGAGATGGCTGAAAACACAGTTTTCAAAAATGCGCTCAAAAGTAACAAATCAACAGAATTCTACATTAACGGCATTTATCAGTAGACCAATAAAACTATCTCAGGTGTCCCATACCATGAGCATATTAATCTCATTATCCTGTTTATTTCTAAAAATGTCAGGAAAGAATATACCTTTTCAGGAATGTTTTGATATATTACATGAATGGGACACAGAAAGCATGTATTTACGCCCTAATCCTTTTCAAACCTCCATGCTGGCGATTTTGCTAGGATTTACAACCCTCTTGCTGATTTGATTCTCAACAGTCAGCTTTCTTCTCAAGCATCCAGTCATCAGTTTGACTGCTGGTCCTTCACCATCTTGCTTGGGATTATGGCATTCAGCTCCCAGTGGTTACTGTCTGTGTGTGCCGGGGAGAAGGTATTACAAAGCAGAAAACAGCTCCATCAGGGGGGGTCTTAAACAATGCATATTAACTAACTGCAAACTATAATTTTTTTTTCTTTTGGGGGGAGGAGGCTGTTTGCTGGTTTTTATTTTTCTTGAGAGCAAGGGTTTAATGCAAAAAAAAAAAAAATCATTTGTTCTCTTCTACCCAGCTCTTCTATTCACATGGAAGAAGAAACAGTATATTTACCTAAATAATTTTCCAGAGAGGTGGGAAATATTCAATTTCATTGCTGAGTTACATAAAAATACCACTTGCAGTTAATATTCTATATAGTAGTGTTGCTATAGAACATGAATCAACATTGGAAAGCAGGTTCCACCTGACTGGACATCATTACAGAGCTTACAGCAATAATGATTTAGGTAGATGACTGCTGCCCTAAGCATACAAAAACTTCCCATGTAAACATCTAATTAACAGTCTTCAATTTACTAGAATCTCATTTGAATGAAATTAAAGTTTCTGCTCCTCATATTATATTGCTGAAGTTAATGTTAACACTTCAAGCATAGCATAGTTTGGTTGTTTTGAGATGTGTCCTTATCTAGTATGAACCAAAATAGAACGCTATAGGTAAATGAAATTATGTTATTTTACACTGGCTAAAGATGTGCCTCCTTGAGCACCTGGTCTATTTGAATTTTACCTCCTGCATATGAGGTCTGCCTTTGTGTATTAATGTCGCTTTTCTAACCAACAAGTGAAACACAGAAATATCTTTAGGGTAATTAAAGTTTCCTGTGTATTTTTTTTTTTTTCCTGGGGAGATCATGCAGTCCCATAAGGCTTTATTATTTCTAAAGCTTCTGAGGAAAATAGAATAAGTTAATAATTCATTGCTCTCACTTAGAAGCATGGAGAAAATTATTGTGATAAGGCGTTTCCCTGAAAAGAAAGAACCTTTTCACAGTAGAAGAATATTTCTGACATTGAAATAGTGTGTAAAGATGAGGAGTATATTTAATTATTAAAAATATTAAAACATTTAAGTGGATATTAAATTTAAATGGGTTAAGAGTATGATATGGATTTCAAAAAATATGAAAGAACATTTTAATAATTTTAGAATATTTTCACCATGTTTAGAGATAAATTGTTCTAAACCAAATGTATTTTATATAAGCTTTTAAAAGAACTCTTGGACTTCAGTGCATGGCAGAAAAGACCTTACATGGCCTTTCCTAATAATTTCTTGAACAAGTGTTCCTGGAACACTTATCCGGATATGTCTTCTGAATAATACTCCTAGTTTTTTCTTTGCACATGATGAAACACATTTGAGGGTAAAATATTTGAGCAGCATGACAAAGTGACAATTAGTGAAGTGCTTTTAAATTTTCAATATGTACCAACAGTGACTTGAGCATACCAGTAAAAATGTATAATAATTTAAATATCTACTTGTTGTATATTTTCTCTAGCTAATAGATTTCTTATCTGAACTTCTGTTACATGAAGAGTTAGACTCTGTTTCAGTTTATTACCTTAGTAATCTTCAGTTTATTCTTAGAAAGCTAATTTTTAGCCCCTTTCTATCATCCTTGACATGGGTGATATTAATAGAGTCTTTAAAGCAAACTATGCGCTTACATTTTGGTTTGAATAAAGTCATTAATGCAAAGCATCATTTAAACTAATAATGAATAGCTGATTCATACAAAGAAAAAAGCAATCTCAAAGACCTTGCCAGTTCTGACATATCAGTCAGACTTTACTGCACAGAAACACTGCAGAGATCATATTTATTCTCTGTGCTTACAACAGAAGCTACACTTGTTAGCAAAAAATAACTTCTAGTGTCATCCACGTGAAATTATATTTACGTACATGGACAACATTTGCACCAGTCAGAGTTGTGTATTTTCATGCACAAATGTTCCTGTGCAGCAAAGAGCAAGGTCAAAACGAGAGGCCTGGCTGTGGCTCCTTTGAAAGAAACTGCCCTAAGACATTTTGCATAGATTAGCTTAAATAGAGCTGGAAGCAGTTTGTGGTACATTAATAACAAGGCTTACCATATTCCAGTGACCTAAGATATCACACACAGGAATTGTATCATTATAAATGTTAGAAAACATGAAGAAACTCCAAATAATTTAGTGCTTTGCCAAGAGACTGTGCCAAATATAGGGGTTTTTTTTCTAATTAAGTCAACAATATTAAAATGAAATTACATTATCTAGGGTGATATTATTAAAAAATGCATATAAAGTAGATTGCCTTTTGCTTATCTAGGTGGCTTTACTATAGCAATAACTCACATCTACTTTCTGCAAATATTAGAGGCTTGTTCATCTATTATGAAGGAGCAAGAGAAAGCAAAGGGGAATTAGATAGCCCAAAGCCATTCATGGAGAAATAAAGGTTTCAGCTATTTACAAATACTTGTTCTGATTCTTTGTAATCTACAATAAAGGAAACTGACAGATCCCAAACCCAAGCTAATGTAAAATGACAGAATGCTCAGATCAGAACACTGTGAGGGGCCACAGGCTAAATGAGTCAGTGTTGCTTCTCTTCATTTGCATCTTTAAAATTCTTATTTCCAACATGCAGACACACCAATTTCATACTCCTGATTTTAGATCAAAATGAAAAATGCAAGGGACGATTTTTTAACTACCAAAAACTTTTTAAAATTCCAGTTAACAGGTGTTAAAGTTTGCAAAGGTTTTAACTAAATCTAATATTTCCCTGATTGCTGTGATTATATCTCTAATATGCTATAAAAATTTACTTTGGTTTGAAAGTCAAAATATAATACCAAAAGAATTCATTGAAAATACCAAAAGAATTCATTGAAAACAGAGAAAGATACGAGTGTTTATAACCTAACCAAACTACCCATTGCTAATTCTTCCTCCCCACCAAAAATGGCCACACATCTGACTTCTATTTTTTTTACTCTGCAATTATTATTTGAAGAATATAAAGTTCCAAATATTAGATACCTGACATTCATTTCTATTAAGATCCAGACACTGTGTCCCTGTGCAACAAATCTTTAGAAAAATCCCGAATTGTTGTGTAGCAATTGTAATGTTTGCTGCCTCAATGCTCAACTACTCCAGCATTCAGAAACAATTTCTACCACAGCATGTAGACATCTGCTTGTGAGAATCTGCTATGACTGATGCAACAGAATGAAAATTAGAGTTTCCATCTCTTACTATCTTAATCTTGACGGAAGTCTCTACTCACTGATTTAACATGTGACATGGAGAACAAATGCACATTCTGGCTCCAGTGGGTCAAGGTAAAACTGTCCCTGATGATAAAGAAGGCTGAAAATTCCCATCATCAATTCACAGCATACAATAGTATGTCCTCTACCAGCTGTAAATAATCTGAGAATTTCTATGGTGGGTGATATCAGATATTAATGAATTAATATTTTTTCAGAATGTGGAACAGTAAAAATATCTGCACTACTAACAGATTTCATTTATACTTAAGAATTAATCAAAGGAAAAATGATATGACAGGCAGAATAGATCTCCTTTCTTTATACCAAAACAATGATGTCTGTATTTCCCATATCTTACTCCTTCCCCTCGACATAAGACCAGAGTTTATGGTCACTCTCAAAAGTTTTCTGTAAATAGAGCAGCAGGAAGTGAAAAAAAATTAAAACTTGCTACCTTTTAATCAAAATACTTTAAAAAAAGAAAACACACAAAACTTCCCATCCAAGCAGCTCTTACATATCATATTCTACTCAACTCTTACATATCCATCCTACTCGCTCCCATTCTCTGAATCACATGAAACCTAAAGGAACCCGAACTTTGTCATTGACATTTGTGGGGACCTTACACTCTGTTAATCTCCATCAGCAGTTTTCCTTACCTGTCAGTCAGCAGTGATTAAGAGAAGACATTTCAGACTGCCAAATAGAGGACGTACAAACACCATCTATAAGCAAAGGTCCAGCATTTCTTATAAACCTGATTTCCATCCATCAACATCTTAGCAGACACTTGATCTCAGAGAACACATCAACATCCCATATGCAAACAGCATGGAATTTTATCCAGATAAAGCAGCACATTTTTTATCAAGGACTTACTCTCCCTGGTGCATACTTCATTGGTAAAAGAAGAACAAAATTGACAAGATTACTGACGGCAGTGAGATAATGAATTCTTTTTTAAACAAATGTACTTAGTGTGTTTCCGATCTAAAGTGTTATTGGTGAATACAAACTTTGAATGGACTGCAATATTTTTACAGTGAAAACAATAATTTGAAAATATTGTCTGAAAACTATACTTGCTGAGTATTTTGCAGCCTTCCTTAATCTATGTCCAATCCTGAAGCCTTAGAGAGGAAAATTTACACTCTCATTTGTGTTTCTATGCCTTTCTAGCAGTTCTCAAACTAGTTTACTGGATTATGCTGTCTTTAGGAAAACTGATATTATAGAAATGCTACTGATATTTATGTCCAAACTTTCTGATACTCTGGACAAGAAAACTACAGGTATTGCAAGCTGGGCATCCAGCAACTGCAATATTTCTGATACAGAGTGGAAAATTATAATATGCAGAGATATAAGCTGCACTTTGAAATCACATTGAATTTCAATTAGCTCTTTTAATTACTAATTTGTTGGGGGGTTTCAGCTTCCCAGTCAGTGAAGTTTGTGGTTAATCGATTTCTATGTCTGTGCTCAAACCCTTATATCCCCTTAGAGATCACATTTGTCAGCCTAGGACAGGTATCATGGCTATTTCTACATGAGCAGGTAGCATGGGTCAATAGGAGAAGAAAAAATTGATACTATCCACACTGTCCACTGTCCAAAGTTCTTTTTGGAATAGCTCTACTCCATTCATGATGGATTCATGTTTTTATCTGAAAAGGAATTCGCTCCTCAAGCATCCCTCCTAGTTTAATATCAGCTGAAGTTCATGTGTTCAGACTGCTTCATTTCACAAACCAATCCTACAGAAAGTGGTGACAATGGGGAAATTCATTTCCATGCCATGCAGCAGTTGGGATTTTGTCCCACAAATGACATCAGGTCATAAAAGGTACTTACATCTGGGGAACTAAATTAAGATTTGAGTGTGAGATTCAGTTCCAGATTGAGATACCAAAGTATAGAGATGTACTTGGTGAATTAGACATCTGCACTTATTTACCTTTAATAGAGGTTCAACCGACTGCTGAAAAGATCCATGAATTAACATGTAAAATAGAACCTCATCTCACATGCAGACACCTCAGTTTTAATTTTACAAACAGCCTCTAGAAAAAAAGGATTTCTTTCCTCCCTGGTCATCTTGATGATCCTTCCAAATGTCAGCTTGAAAATTATTCTTTCTGAATACTGATGCTCAAAATTGTCCTGCATTTCTTATTATATTTCCTCATCACTTTATGTATTAATACTTTCATAAAGAGATACAGGTTGGTATCTGATATGTTCTAGGGTTGCATTTGCCTTTACTGCATGGTTGTCTTAGTTCAGAGTCACAGCTACTGCTTTTCTATGAGTCTGGTACTCAGTTGCTGTCTCAAAAAATGATTTATTTAATCAAATTTTTAGCAGCCTTTTTGTATCCTGGTAATTTCAAAAAATAATATATAGTATAAAAACCAATTTCTCTTTAAAAAGAAAGTCTCTTTTCTTCAACCAGTTTTGTAACAATCCTTAATTTTTGTATTAAACATATTTAGCCAGTCATGTGAATTTCAGTATGAAAATCATGCATGAAACCCATGGAAGATTAAATCTGCATTTATTTTCTCTAAAAAATATTTCTACCTATTAAATACCATAATAATTTAATCTTATTCAGTGTACTTGGCCATGTCCAATTTTATCTCAAGTCCATTTGCTGTATTCATATCTTGATTACTCTTTCCTAATAATTACTGCTAAAATCTTTGTTGCAGTTGATCTCAAGACAGTACATTTTGACATCAAGACATTCTCTTTTTCTTCATCTTGTTAGACAGATGAAAACTCTTTTCTGCAGAGACACTACTTTGTGTCTCCTTTTTTAGAAAATTTTTATGTAAAACATCCATCTCCTTTATGTGATTATGAATTTTTCTTATACTTAAATACAACAATCTCCAAGCTATCACCTTGATCTCTCAACCATCCTTTCTCTATTTGTTCATCTATCATCATCTTTCCCTCAGTTTCTTATTCGTTAATAATTTAGGATTGCTTTTTTCCTGAATTATCCTTAATTCTTAATTCAGGCGCATTCTCTTCTCTTAACTTCCCTTCTATTTATGAAGTAAGAAAAACCTTTTCTGTGGTATTTTTTTTACTGAAATATGTAGACATGCTACGCAAGTGATCTCTCCATGACTGAGAGATATTGTCAGGGAAGGAGGAGAATTCTGTGTTCCTGCTGTGTGCAGCAAGTATTATATGAACAAATAAAACATTTCTGTTACATAACCAGGCCTCTGGCTTTTTCCCCAAACACAAAAAAAAGGGAGGAAAGATGAGTGCTAGGCACCTTAAGGAAAATATTAATTTCTGAGCCAAATAATTCACCAGCAAATGTGTTTGCAATTCCTTTGATTGGATGATTACTCTTTCCTTCATGGATAGCATGAGCTTTTAACTAAATAGAAATGTAATTAATAATATCCATAAGATTTATTAGATAATATTCCATATGCATCTAACTTTCTTTTCCTCCAAGGTCAGAATTCCCAAACTGTTTTATATTGGGACTTAAGCTGTGTATAAGATTTAACAAACTGCAAACATTGAAGGAATGTCCTTTCATTTTTCTGATCCTGTCAGTATATTGGTGAGAGCTATCACTGTTCTGCAAAGACTGTTGCCCTACAAATGATGTCATCACAGCATTGAAAACTGAGCATGTTGATAAAGAAATTTTTTAAATTATACCAAGAGAAAATGAAGGAAGCTTACATCCCTGTCTTTTTCTCAATCAGTGTTTCTTCAAAGGTGTGACATATACCAAATTTTCAAGCCTTATTTGTTGAAAAATATCCAAACCCTCAAAACTCTGATATGGAGTCATTTGCTTAATACAATAATGCTTTCTATAAAATTACCTTTGGACAAATAATGAGACTCAAATACTGATACATATTTGTTTAGAGCAGGATGGGAGATGCATCTTCAGGTTACACTGGGAACCTTAGAGTTGACATGTCCTTCCTCTGCTCCATTCACTTTTAAAGCTATTATTTTCTTCTGCTGTCTACTGAGAGCAGTGAGTGGTTTCACATCTGAAGTGAACAGAAGCACATTTTTCACTGGAATGAAATTCTGTTTTCTCCACCATAATGTTTATAAGCCTCTGATAATAAACCATCATTTCTCACAGAGTCAGAAAATAGGGGTTATTATTCTTTTTCCTGAAGAAAAAAAATAAGAAAAAGAAAAAAAAATACGCAATCTCATATTAATGATTTAATTTGAACACACTATTGAATCTTAAGCCTAAGTAAATCACTAATAGTATAAATCAAAGTTAACAGCTTTGGAGTTTAACACAGCCAGCCTATAAATGGAATTCTTCCCCTCTTTTGCTGCTGAAGAGCCCAACCCAGTCCTGTCAAAAGTGCCATTCTCCTGGTTAAACACTTCCCAAGAGTAAAACACAACATTGTACCCTCCATGGTTTCTGATCATAGACTCAACAAAGGACTCCCAACAGAAGGAGTGGCAGTTCAAAGCACTTTCTGTATCAGCCAGAAAGTCCTCTCTGAACAGGTCTATCTAGAAATCCAACCATCACTGGGGAAGAGCCACCCACCTACTTATTTAGATTCTCCAACACAGAAGTATTACCCTAGTTTTCAAATACAGGAGAAGGAGCACTCCATGTCCTCGCCCACTTCTATGGGATACCTGAAACCATTTGCTGAGGGTAATCTGCTCCCAGTGTCTGTGCTTCCCAGGCTGCATCTCCCAAGACCTCTGAGAGAGTCATAACCACTGCCTAACCTGGGAAAGGATACAAAGAACCTGCAGGCACGGCTTGGCTTAAATGCCATGTAACAGTTGCTGTATTCCTTTTAGGATCGTAGTTCAGTCAGAAAAGGAGCCATGATTATTTACTGCTCTTCCAGGGCTGCAACTTTAAGATAGAATAAATTCAGGATCTTTGTCATTTTAAAATAGCAAAAGAGTGTTAATTTTCATGCTGCTTCATAGACTTTATGATTAATATTGTGCAAGCAAAACCAAAATTTGGAACTCCTAAGTGTCAGTGGTCAAGTATTTCTCATGTATATGCTGTATACTGTGTATACATAACCCCACACAATGTATATGCTGTGGGCTTACTTACTGAGAGGTGTACTGGAGCTGCAATTATACACTCAGAGAAAAAAATAAAATCCCACCTACAAAAAAAAAGGAAATTATTTAAGTCTCTTTGCTACACTGTGCTGTGATGCCATAAATCATGTTTTGACTAGATAAAATTAAGTTTATGGGGTTTTTTCCTTGCCTTCTTTTGCATTTTCATTTCTATTCTTCTCAGATCTGATTTTTAAGGTCATTTTTTTCCTAGATGGAATAGCCTGTGCTTGATATCAAAATGTGATTTGACAATAATATAGTGGTAAAACTTTGACGACAAATTATGAAGGATTACTTTTTTTACTGTACTACAAAAGTTTCATTAATATTCACCCCTAATAATTTTCAAAGGATACTAATCCACTGATGCTTCCATGAAAATCTTGAATTAAAAAAGAAGTAGTAAAACTGATTTATTAAAACCTTTTTGAAACAGAAGATAATTCAGTTATCCTCTTCATCATCCCTTGCTAGAGAGGCAGCAGTCCTTAATCCTATTTATTATCTCTGAAAGATATCATCATGGAATTTGGCTGGTAGGATGGGAGAGTTAATTATATATTTATGGATTTATCCTTTCCAGGATAACTATTCTTCCACATGGGAGCTTGAGAATCCTGAATGCTTCCAAGTCTGATGAAGGACGATATTTATGCCAAGGTGTAAATATATTTGGATCTGCAGAAATCGTTGCATCAGTATCTGTTAAAGGTATGAAAAAACACTTTGACATTAATGATGATTTCTCTTGACTATTATTTAAATATTACTTAGAATCCCCAGCCAAACATAAAACAGGCAGAATAAAAAAGCCTTTCCAACAAGTTAAGGGGATTAAACTCCGTCTGGTTGAATATTGAATCAGATTGCATACTCCACCTGTTATATTGTAGAGATGTCATAAGAATTAGTATATATATATTAAATCACTCAAACTGTAAATAGTTCTAAGTTAAGGAACCAATATCCCTTTTAACATATTTTATCTTTGGGAACTCATTTACATCTATCTTTTCCTGAATGAGAACAAACTTATAAATTAAAGTAATAATTGTATCTATTTAAAATCCACAGAAAGACGTTACATTAGAAGGTTAATAATAAAACCACTAAGTAGCAATCCACTTCTGAACCACCGTTTTTTTTCATTTTTCATATAGGAAAATATAGGATCACAGATTTTCTTTGCAGGTGTTCAAGCCTTTTGACATTTTTCAAACTTTTTCCTATATTTTGTAATCCAGGGAACATCTTTTATGGGACAAAACTAAAATTTTCATGCAATCACAAGATTCCAGGTGCTACAGTCTTTGAAAAAAATTTTCAAATGTAGCTTTTCCTGAAACTAATAAAATTAAGTAATTAATCCATCTCAGATGTCCTATAGAATGTTGTTTAGGATTCTGCCTCATTAATTGCATGAAACTGTCTATAACTTCTGATCCCCAGTGTCATACTTCAGTGTGCATTATGAATATATTTCAGCATTTGACTGTCTGTAACTGATATTAAGAGCAGATGTAAGCTCTGAGTAGACTCACGAGTACTCAATCATATCATTTTGGTCTGGCACTATAAGAGACTTCCATCTGAACGTTCCTAACACTTCTCTGTTTCAAGAACCTACAAGAATAGAGCTGACTCCCAAGAAGATTGAGTTAACAGTTGGAGAGAGCATCGTCCTCAGCTGCAAAGCCCTTCATGACAGCACCCTGGATGTCACCTTCTACTGGACACTCAATGGACAGCCAATTGACTTTGAGAAAGAAGGTGGACACTTCGAAAGCATTAAGGCAGTAAGTGACCATTCATTTGTCATCTCTGGGGAGTGATAGAAGTTTGCATGCTTTAAATGTCTCACATTTACCAAATTCTGACCACATTGAGAGATAACTAGTTTCAGTAGCATTGGAAAGAAATGCTAGCTAGAGGAGGTGCAAACTGCACATCACTAGAATTACTCCGAGTAGCTTTCATCAAGAAGATATTAAATTTAAACTTGTACATCCTATGATTAGTGATGACAATCTTTGTGAGGGAACAGAAAGGAGTGTCCATCAAATCCTGCTTGCATTCTTCTGCTGATTTTAATACAGAAAGGATGCTTCTACAAACATTGATGTCTCTCTCACAGAAAACATGGCTGTTGAAATGCCCTCACCTCCCAATGCTTTACTACCCTAGCATATATTTTAATATCTGAATAGCAAGGGCTATATTTACTAACTCCCCTGCATGAGATACTTCCTAACTGTGTATTATTTAAGTCAATAGGAATCATATGGACAAAACGCATATCAATTTCAAATATTGCCACTTGAGTCAAAAAGAGTTTCATGTGATCAAATGGTGTGATAAAGTAATTCAAACCTGTCTCATGTAAAATGGTTTGAACATTTCTTAGTAGAAAGAAATCTTTTAATGTGAACGAGTTTGGAAATAGAATCTACATTCATTTAACTCAATCTTCCCACTAATGAAATGTAAACCAAATGCCCATGCTATGTTAACAGACAAAAATGAAGTCCACAAAGGTCAGGAAATTTTAAAACTTAATGCATCTCATTTGAGTACAATGCAGCAAAGGTAACTTTGCATTAAAAACCTTGTCAAGCTGCAATTTATTCTTCTGCTTGCCTGTATGGAAGTCATACTCTTTATGGAAGTCATATTCACTTGGTGGACGGTTCTTGTTTTTAAAATTTGAGTTCATTTCAATAGAACATTTAATTGGACAATATTAGTAAGGTATATCTTAGTGTGCAGGTTCTTAGCATAGTTATCTTCATCTGAGGAGTACTACATTCAGAAAAACACCATTTATGTAAGAAGGAAAATTATCACTCTTTTTTAACTTCAAGGTCATTATTTGATTCAATAAAACATCCTAGGATTACAATTTAACTTCATGTCATTCCCAAAAAAAATGAAATCTAAAGCATGTCACGTGATTCTTCCCATGTATTTCAGCATCTTTATTCAAAAGAAATTTTTAATCTCTGGGAAAAATCCACAGGCTATGAAATTTTCAAAGAAATTTCATATCTAATGTCAAAATAAAGCTAATATAATTTATTTTATGAAAAAACAGGATTTTGTAGATCTCTCACAAGAATTCTTCATTAATTTCATTTCTATGAGAGAAAGCCCTCAGACTGATAGAAGTAAGGCTTATTCAAAGCAATCAAAGATGACATCCTATTTTCAGACAAATATTCATTCAAATCTCACTGAAATTACTGGTTCCTTTAACTGTCCTGACATGATTAAAATTTGACCAAAACTTGTTAGATTTAACCAGCTGTTTGGGTTTATGACCTCCTCCTCACTGCACTGCTTGAATGTCACTGCTACTTTACTAAGTGGAGACTTAGATTCTGTGGTACTACTCACAGAATCACAGAATATGCTGATTTGGAAGGGACCTGTCAGGGCCATCTAATCCAACTCCAGGCCATGCAAAGGGCACCCCAAAAGTCACACCACATGAATGTTGTTCAAACACTTCTTGAACTCCTTCAGGTTTGGTGATGTGACCACTTCCCTGGGGAGCCTGTTCCAGTGCCCAGCCACCCTCTGGGAGTAGAACCTTTTTCTAATATCCAACCTAAACCTCCCCTGACACAACTTCAGGCCATTCCCTGGGGTCCTGTCACTGGTCACAAGTGTGAAGAGCTCTGTACCTACCCCTTGGCTTTCCCTGTTGAGAAAATTGTGGATGGCAACAGGGTCTCCCTTCAGCCTCCTCCAGGCTGAGCAAGTCTCTCATAATGGAGTCAGTACTCCATATCTAAATTGCAAAGTGGATTTTAAAAGGTTGTTTATTAATTAAAAATCTTTAATTTTTCTTTTCCGAGGGCACATAAACATTTTTTTTTTTCCTAAAACATAGTTTTCAGGAAACAGCAAACTTCAACCAATCAGAAAATATAATCAGTCTTGAAAAAAGGCATTTCACATTTTGCAAAATATTACAGAATTAGATCCTACCTTGTCACTGTTAAAACAGTGTTGAAATAGTGAAATAATATACAACTCTAAAGAAGTACAAAAATGAAGCATCAAACCCGAATATTTTTGGGATATTGATGGAGTAGCTCCATTTGCCTTTACAAGAGGGTCAGGCCATGCTTTCTTTACTTGCATTCCTAACTCATTAAAAGGTCAAGAGATTTCTGGTTTTCATCCTAAGAAGAGAGTGGAAGTATAGGCTTGGATCAACTGGAAGGGGACTGAAAATAGTTGTTAGCACATTATAGTCAGGATCAGGAGTGGGGAGGAACATCCCTCTTCAGAACAGAAGTAACAAAACATGGCTGTCTTAGGACAATCCTCATGGAAATTTTCTGAATGCTGTTGTAAACATAATGTGACACATCTTTTGACATTCTTTTACAGTAGTGGTTAAAATATCTTGATTTTTGCATTGTCTTGAATTGAAGCTGGATCAGTTGAGAGATACAAATCTTGAAAGCAGTAATAGCAACTGTGATAATACAGCAATTTTTTGTGTGTTTTGACACAATCTCCATAACTACTCATTTGTGGAATGTTGTCAATTTTATCTCATTATCATTTCTCTTAACTACATAAGAATGAGAAATTTATCACAGGGTTGAAAATGTAGTTCTTTGCTTCACTAAAATCTAAAGCATGACCATGTACTGGGACAAAGGAAGATAAAACTCTTTTTATGCTTTTATGTAATCTCCTTTAACCTATCCAGTTTCAAAGTTGAGATACACAAGGTGTTAAAGCCATGGGTTTATGAAGGGAGAAAACAGGAACATGAAGTCTGATAGATTTCTGTCTGTATCCCTTATTTTGCTCTTCTGAATGAAATACTTCAAAATTGTGTGAGTTGATCCTGAACAAAATGCTTTTTAATGGAGTATGTATAAGAAAAATAATATCCTTTCTGTGCATGAAGTCATAGAATTATATGTCCATTTTTTCTACACATACTGATAAAAACATTTTCAGGCTTGCCTGCAGTTTGCTTATTTGTTTTAAAGCCTGACAAATTAAACATTATTTAAATGGCTTAGCTAATAATAAAACCACTGTAAACCTCTCATCTGGTTGCAGTGCTCATGCTTTCACTGTGGCAGACTTAAATGTTAAGTATGATGAGCATCTTGATGCTTAATGCAGTGTTATAAAAGCTATCACCAAAGTAACATTTATTTGGGCTGTAGATAAATTTTCACTTCCTAAAACCTCATGATCCCTAGCAATTAAAATTAAAAAGAAAAGCTTCTCTCAAAGTAATATTACTTTGCTTGTTTTGAAATTGTATAAGTAGCTTTTGTGCCAAAAAAGGTGTTATAATTTTTCGTATTGAGAAGTAATTTTTTATCCAAACTGAAGGTATTTTTGCTGTTCTTTACTGAGGTATCAAAGATTCAGTACCTATACCAGTTTAGGTACTTCAAGGACTTGCCTGGCAAAAAGATAAGTGTGATAAAGATGTCAACATGTCCATGAAGGGAATATTAAGGAAAATGGACCAGCTGAATGCCACTGGAGTGACTGCAGATTGCAGTCTAGGAAAAGAAAGCATCCCAAATGTTGTGTATGTTTAACTTCACAGTACATTTTGTGGAAGAACAATAATGCCAAGGGTTATATAAAAGCATAATCCTTTGGCATTGGTAAAGTCTTATTTTACCTCATAAAAGACTTGATAACATTTTAGGTTCTGTGAGGGGTAATCTGTATAATTGATAGAAAAAAATATGCATGGAAGTCTGAATTTCCAAAATTTTCTTGTAGCAACACAGTAAGCAAGTAGCTCAAAATGTATAGACCTGTTTGTTTTATTAAGATAATTTTGATTTTCTGTTCCTTTTGCAAAAACTAGGAGTCCCATTAAAAATTCTATTCAAAATGTTCTCTCCTAAGATCTCTACTGACACAAATTTTCTCATAGAGATATCTCTTTTTCATCTAAAAATATCTGATTTTGTCAGTAAATTTTCATTCTACTATCATCATTCCAATTCTGTGTTTGAAGGCTGATCCTGTTTTTTATAGCAGCCAAACAAAATTATTTACTGTGGTTGTCCACAGCCAGGTAAGCAATAGCATTCCTCTTAATGTCCCTCACCTTGACTTCTCAGACTCAGGAAAGTGATTTGGAATGAATATGTTCTTGGTCTTTGATCTTAGCTGAAATTGCCACCAGTGGAAGCAATAAGCACAACTTGTCATGTCCTATTTTACAATGGTTATTTGTTCACATGGAAGTGAGTGGTAATCTACTGTTTCACTTAAAAATGGACTGTAGGTACAGACTGGACAATGCATTTAATTCCTGCCTAATTCCTGCCTAAGTCTCCTGAATTCCTGGAGACTTCAATCTGATAACCTAGAACTTTGGGAAGTGTATAAATTTGTACCTTTCGATGTATTTTCAAGTCACTCCATAATTCCTGTAGTACTTTAATCATATTTGAGAAGTTAACAATAAAATTTCTTAAGCATTTTCTAAATGAGAAGAGCTAAGTTCTACACTACATGAAATCAATTAAAACAGCAGGCTGCTAATAATAATGTATTTCCTCTTTATTAGATGTAAACCCAAACAAGGTTAATTAAATAGGGGTTTTGCTTAGCACCCCTACTTCCTCCCCACATGAGGAAAACGGCAATAGTTGTCAGAAGCCTTGCAGAAGATACGTGCTCTATGCACAGAGAATTTCTGCTCAGGGAAAAGCTGCCATGTCAACCTCATTGCTACCAATTTGTTTCACTGTCTGTTGCAATCCGTTCCTGCTGATGGAAGAGGCTGAACACAGCCATTACTGTCAGCTCTAATTTCTAGATAGTTCAGCCCTATGCTCATTACTAGGCTTTGCCCACTTGTCACGCTACAGCAGTTGCCTATTTGAGCGATCAGGAGCAGTTTAAAAAAAAAAATGTTTAAATCTCATCTTTCGGTAATAAAAAGTTACTATAAATTAAGTAGGGTACTAAATGGAGTAAGGATTTTTGGAATTTGAATTCCATGACTCGTAACTACAAACCAAAATCCAAACACAATGAAGACTACAGTGTAATACAGCACTTTACCAGGCGTTGCTTCCAGGATATAAACAGTTCTAGAGGACTGATTGAATTTATTTCACGCCACATTAGAAAGAGACACTCCGAACATTTCCCAGAATCAAAAAAGTATGTAAATTGTTGCATGCAAGTGCTTGTGGTTTTGGCTATTAATAGAGAGTAAAGGACAGAGATGATAAGCAACATCCTATCTTGTTTAGCCTGGAGAAAAGGAGGCTGAGGAGGACCTTATTGCCCTCTACAGCTACATCAAAGGAGGATGTAGAGAGGTGAGGATTGGTTCTCCTCTCCCAGGTAACAAGTGACAGGATGAGAGGAAGTGATCAGATTGCACCAGGGGATATTTTAGATTAGATGTTAGGAAATATTTCTTCACTGAAAGGGAGGTCAGGCATTGGAACAGGATGCCCAAGGATGTGGTGGAATCTCCAGTCCTGGAAGTGTTCGAAACAAGTGTGGATGTGGCACTTGGAGATATGTTTTAGGGGTGAACACTGCTGAGTTAATGATGAGTCTTAATGATTTTAGAGGTCTTTTTCAGCATTAACAACTCTGTGAAATCCTCCATTTAATTCTATTTTAGACAAGGGAGATGACAAATCATTTTGGAAAATGTGAACCTCTTAACATTCCTGAACAAAAATTTCTATTTAAAAAATGATTGTAATAAGTCAGGAAATACAATCAGATAATTTTGAATTAATTTTTAATTAATTTAATTCCATTAAGGTATTTTTTCCCTTTTCTTGTTTACAAGAAGCACTCTCATGCAAAAAATCTTCACATAAGTAAAAGATATTTCATGACAGTCCATTCTTTCCCCTGTTTACTTGGAGCTGATGGATCATTTAACTGCTTGGTGCAGTGTTATTCTGGGCTATAGCAGCAGAGTTGATTGTTTGAGCAACTGATCAATATCCGTTCCTAACTCTGCAGCTTCCATTTAGAGCACTGCTCCCTCTTTTACACTTGCAGCTCTGCAGCCTTTCTCCCCACCTGCTGTGGCAGGGCTTTCCTAAGCCTTCCTGGCTGTATTTCTCCATGGCAGTTCTTACATTCCCAGTCTCCTGGTTTTATTCTTGAGGCCTTGCACCTGCAAACCCTTGTTGTGTTGTTACAGAGAAACGCCATGGGAAGAAGCTCTCACTGTCCTGAAACTCACCTCTACCCCTTGTCCCCTTTCCTTGTCTCTTGTTTGGTAAACCAAGACACAGCATGCAGCACAGCAGATAATGTTCATATAAATACTTCATAAATGTTATCCAACAATATACATACTATGAATCTTAGCAATCAATCATTGTGCAACTGCTCTTAATTAATGCATTCCAATGAACGTTAACAAATAGGAAGTTTAGGTAGGTCCCAAAGAAAATGGTATAACACTAGGAGGGAAAACCCAGCAAAAAATAATTTTCATTGTGACCTATTGCACTGGAGGGACCCTCTAGAGGTCTTTTCTTCTTTTTTTCTCATGGAAATAAGATTTCAGATACAGAAAATCAACTTAGCAAGATTAGTGTAGTGGGCCTCTCTGTCCTGAAGCTTGCCAATTCATATCCTCTTTTCTCATTTTTTCCTAGTCTCAATGTTTTTTCCATGCTTTCTTTAATCCCTTGACTTCACAAAACTACCCCAGTACATGACATACCACCTGACAGCTGATATCCTTTAACTTCATCTCTTTTTCTCCCTTCTTTCAATAAAATTATTCAAACTCATTTGCAGCAATTCAAGATGCACTTGAGATGCATTTGAAGCATTTCAAGCTGATTCAAGTTGTCCCTATCTACTTCCAACACTCCATCACTCTCTGGCATCCACTCAAAGCCATCAGTGCTCACCAAAACAACTCTTCCCATAATTTTTGCCTTGCTTATGCAAACTGTTCAGAAATATGTGACTCAAAGGGTCTGCCCTCCCCCTGGATGATTCTTAAGGATTCACAAAACGAAAACCATCTTTTTAAATTCTTATAGACAGAGGAAATGCAAGTTGAGTTTTATCAGGTTTGCCTCAGTCAACCTGCATCAGCCTGGATACTGCTATAATACCATTATTATACTACCACGTACCATTAATCACAATAAAACTGATAATAATGATTTAATCTTCTTTGTTCAAAATGTACTAATATGATCAAAAGATACAACTCAGGATATGATTTTCCATTATCACTATATCAACAAAGAAATCTGCTTCTTAGGAGATTAAATATTTGCAGTTTCTAATTATCAAAAGCAGTACACAGATGTAGTTGATGTGGCCGAACCTGAGAATTTGCATGAAATGGCACTTAAATTGCCCTAAATGCATTATGGATAGAATTTGGCTTGGAGCCAGCAATCCAGCATAATGTACATACAAACTATCAGCATAATTTAAAAGAACTTTATTGCATTGTTGGTTTTCAGTTACTGTTGATGGTACAAAGATAACATGGCCATAAGGTTATTCTGTACAATCATTAGTTTGCTTCAGACAAATTCACCAAAAATAAACTCCATTGCCACTCAAATATAGCAAAAATCAACTGTGAAGTAATTTTTCAATTTAATATAACAATTTCATTAATAAAGGCTATTTTGCTACATGAAGTAATATGCAAGTCAGGAATTCACCTAACCTGTATGTTATATGTAAAACCACCCATATATTTTAAATAATCATTTACATTGAAAAAGCTATCATTAACAACCCAGTTGTCATTCTTGTTTAGGGTCAAATCTCAGTCTTTTTAACTTGACACATCATTGTTTTACTGTTCTCAGTTTAAACAGAATAGAATCTTTTTAGGCTTTTAGTACCTCCCAAGTACTCTCTTCTGTACAAAAAAAACTTTGTAGGAAAGCATCCTCACCTCTCACCATCAAGAGATTTAGACGACAGCCTGCAAACCTCAATAAATCCCTGTAGCCATAGCAAAGAAGTGACCCAAACTCCCCTTAGGCTTTCATCATAAAAGTTTTCCTGAAACGGCAGTCAATGCTTGCCCACTCTTTTCTTGCCTTTGATTTAAGCTTTTGTTGAACCATGATCATTTGTAATATTCTCATTACCCATTTTAGACACATTCTTCCCAGGCAAAGAGACAGTTTTCACCACATGTTGTCCAGGTTGAGTTCCCAACCAGAATCCTCTGCACAGTAATAGGCAGTCCCCAAGCCTTTGCAGTGCAGAAGCTGAGAGCTGTGGGTCACCATCTCTACGAACTATGCAGTATTATGAACTTCTTTGGCTTTTTGTCCCTCTTTCCAAGATAAATTGAAGCTACGTTCAAAGAACTGCAGTTGGAGTGCAGAAGGGAAGTATGACAATCAATGTGGAAAATGAGCAGCATTAGAAGCAGATTAAATGAAAGCCAGGTTTGATAAAATGACAAAATAATGATATTTCATATATATGATCCACATATGATTCCATAGTTTATTACATAATTTATCACATATGTTCAATCAACCCAAAGTGTAATTCTTTCATGGAAGAGATAGGGAGAGGGAACAAAAGACTTGCTAGATATTGAGAAAGTGCTCTAGGGTGTAAGTGTGAGCTCCATTTCAAATGCAGGCAGATTGGAAATTGTTGTAGTGCAAAGGCTTCAGAAGAAAAGGTTGGATGCACTAAAAGGACCACCTTGGTTTAGAGATAAAAACTCAGCAAATGAATGGACAGATTAACAGAGAGGTTTCCTAGCAACTGGCTCAGGACAATGAACTCACTCTCACAGGAAGAATAAGTTTAATTCTCTTCATTTAAAGGAAGAACCATATGTAAAAGTTCTGTATTGCAAAGCAATTCACAACTGTTAAGATCTGGTTATTAAAATTAGAGAGATGTCTTTGCCCAAATTAAGGTGCAAATGAGACCATACATCAAAGTCATTAGTATGGATCTTTATTTAACAGTAAATATGAGGGAGAGATAGAAAAAAATAGGAAAAGAGAGTGGAGGCCCAGGAGAATGACTGAGAGACAGAAAATATGTCACCACTGCTGGATTCTGTCGGTTCTCTTCTTCTGATCCTTTCAATGGTGAGAGTCCCAGTCTAGTCAAAGTGATGCTCACTGTCTTGAGCCATGAGGGGTGGGAGAAGCCCATGAAATACAAAATCCACTGGGTTTATATTTACTCAGGTTCAGGTGGGAATGCTCAGGTACCTCCCTTGGGGCAGGGAATTTTAAACTGGATGATGTAATACTTTGGATCATGGAACACTTGAGGAGTCTGATGGTTTTTGACATCTTTTAAGACTAAGATATCACAGCTGCCTCTTGTATCAGTGAAACTAAATCAATTATGGCCCACCAGAAAGGGTGAATTCCTTCAAACTGTGTGTGAATTTTCCCTTTCTCTGGAAGGGAAATTCCACAGCTGAGCCCCTTGGATAAGGACTTTGGAGTGATAAAAAAGCACTACCCCAACTCCCAGGATTTGCCTCTTATCAGTCTCTTCCCTTATCTTGTCCAACATCCTCTGTAGCCTCTGGTGCACACCCTCTGCACCTGGATAATTAAGTGGTTCATTGTTTGCATGATTAACTATTAACAGTCCAGTCTCTCACAACAACCTCTTAAGATTTATGAGAGGGAAAGAGAAAACAGAACTTCCTCTCTGTGGGTATTTGATATGGCTGAAGAAGTGTTAATTCCTCAACAGTAAATTCTTTGAATATTGGTTTGGTTTTTTTCTTTTGCTTCTGCACACCCCCAGCATTAGGACAATGAGTGCAGAAGAAGATACTAATCTCTTTTAGAAAGAGATTAGTATCAAACAATACCTTATATGTAAAGCTATTTAGATATGTGGCAGGCATTACTATGACCTCAGAAAACACGCCACACTGAAGCAGAGAGAGCCATAGCTTGACACAGCATTCAGCACTGGAGCTGCCCAGAACCAGATGAATGGGATGCTTGGAGCATTATATGAATGGTACAATAATTTGTTGTCCTAGAGAGAAACATTAGTCAAGACAGATAGCATTCTGAGCTGTATTATTATTATTTATTTGCTGCTCAGTGAAGACCAACAGTGTACAGCAGTTCTATAGCTGATGCAGACCCTCTTAGCTTTCCTAAAAATCAGTAAAAGTTGCTTGTGGAACTTATCAGTGTTTTTTTGGTTTTAGTTTCAGTAAAATACAAGATCCATTTCACACAGTAGAAGTTTATACTGAGATTAAGGTGTACTTATGCTTGGTTAAATGGATAATACAAGATGCTCAGAACAGCAAGGAATATGGATTTTTCTAATAAAATGCTACTTTGAAATAACGTATTTCTTGCAAAGTATTCCCTGTCACAAAAGAGCATAAAATCAGTGAAATAAAAAGCAGCTTTCAAAAACATACACTTGATAGCATCAAAATTTAGAACTAGACAAAGAAATTTAAATATCACTAACATCAGCTTTGATTAAAATTGAGACCACGAAGTTGCTGATACACCAGGCTGTCCTAAATCATGTTAGTCCAGGTGAGAGACACCTTCCTACACTGTTTGCATCCATGTCACCCAGTTTTTGCCTTCCCCCAAAGGGAGTGTATGTCTCTGCTTCTGTGGAAAACGTCTTTCCCCACTAATAGAAAACTAAAAGCAGAAGAAAGTTTCTGATCTTAGATAATTGGTGTCTTATTCTTATTGGTGTCTCTGCTGCATTCTCGCTTTGTAGGTTTTTTAAAAACTAGATTGCAGTTGTTCTAGTTTAAGTAGCAACTGCAATGACAAGGTGCAGAAATTTTCTTAAGACTTAGAAAACCAGCACACCCAGACTTTTATGTGGCCTAAAGCCTCTCATTACAGGATAAACTAAACAACAAATAATCTGTCTTCCAGGACTTGGAAGAACCTGTAAAATTATTGAAGATCACTTTATAAATGCCACCAAACAGCAGTAATGCAGTATTTTTTTAGGATCTCTGGTCAAACATATCTCCTACTTACCCAAATGGAAGTTAATATGTGTCATTATTTTCTTGATTATAATCAAGAATTTAATGCCTGAACATATACCTATCTGTATGAAACATGGTGAGTTTAATCCGCTCACACATCCTCGGGAATGCTGGCTGCACATCCTATTATGTCATAATAAAAGTGTTTCATAGAGATCTATTGTACTGCCCTGCTCTCCACTTACAGCAATGATTCTTTCAATTGCTGCTTGTCTGCCCAGTTACACAGGTGTGTAGATGAAATACATGTATTTTCCTGATAAGAATATTAGGATTCACACATTCGTGAACCCTCTGGAAGCTGGAGTGACAGCCAAGATTTTTAACAGCTCCTCAGAAATGAAATCAGACAGTGGTTATCCATTATGCTATTCCTCACATTTAACAACAAAACACATATTAGATGTAAATTATTCTCAAAAGAGGACGAATGTGGACTGATTCTGGTCTTATCATTTTAATAACTAAAGCTTTGTACCGAGATCACTAATTGTCTTGAGCCACCCATTTCAATAGCTAGTAAATGCTACTGTGTTATACAACTTAAAAAAATTTACATCCTGAATTTGACTCCTGGTAGGAGTGTGTGCTCTTCTTTCGCATTTTGAGTTGTAGAGTACTCAGATATCCTTTTCCACTGCTGTGATTTCTCATATGCCAGAGCAAGAATATAAGAATTGCATTATGGCTTGACTGGTCTGAGTATCTTCCCTTCAGCAACATCATTATCTGGGCCACTTCAGAAGGCAAAACACTCCCGCGGTAATCACACTCTTAGATCTACAGAGTTATTAAGCTATAGATCATGCCCATATTCACTTTGGCCTCAGAAGCAGCCTTGATGTCTCCACCTCTCTTTTCCTTCTTTGCGTGTGAATATCCTTTGGTAGTGATTTTGCCTTGTTGCTACATAGAATATTATGACAAATTACTTCAAAAATGTAAATGAAGAGAAGATTGATTGAAGAAGTGTGCCAAGATGTGTTGCAAAGGAACTCTTCTGCCTAAAAAAAAAAACAAACCTAAATTATAGAAGATTGGACCCTGAAATGAATCCTATTTCATCTTGTCATTAATGACCTTGGCATAAGAGAAATAAGTATGCAAATGACAATTGTATGGTACAAAATTGGACATCTTACCAATACAGCAGATGATGAAAATAACAGATGGGAACAGACAAGAAATGCAATCCTATGAAGAACAAGGTCATGCACACATGAATGACTGGTTATAAAGCAGTAGCTCACAACTTTTAAATGATTAAGGATAAAGATCTGAGTGTATCTACATGAGCACAGAATAAGTACATGCAAAAAACGCAAATATGGGTCTAGGTGAATTCAAAAACAAATTTCCAATACAGCTAGAGAAGTACAAATGCTTAAATCTCTAGTAAGATTTTATTTTGAATTCAGGATACAATTCTGCTCACTCAGGATCAAAATTAATGAAATTAGAACCACTGTATGGGATAAAAATATATAATTCAAGGAAAGAATGTCCATGTTTGCTTGATTAGCAAAGTAGACCAAACCTGCGAAGGGAAATGCTTATACTCAATTAATGCTTCTTAAAGTGAACTTTGGGGAATTGTAATGACTGTTTAGAATTCTAAAAAAAAATTTGAAGTGGTTCTCTCTTTATACTCTCTCTATACATTTTGCACATTTCAGATTTAAACACACAGATTTCAACAGGAAGGACAAGAATCTGTTCATATTTTCTCAACCATATTTAGCATTAACTTCCTCTATATTGTTAAAAATCAATCAATAATATCTTTCAAGTTATCTTAACTTCAGCTCAGTACCAAGACATATTCCAAATGTCACTACACTGCAGTAAAGAGGAAGAGGAAGAGAGTTCTTAATTTCTAAGAGGACTCTTTAAATACCAAGGATAGCATCCGAAATATTTCTGTTCATCTCCTTAATTAATATCTTTGTGCTAGTTGGAATTATTCTCTTTGAACATGCAAATATGCACAATGTGCTTTAAGCAAAGTCAAAGTTATTAAAAACCTGAAATGCTCTTCTTTAATCCCTATTAATAATTGTATAAATGCAGAGTTCTGATAATCCTCACAAGTGGGTATTAGGAGACATACATTTTGCAAGATGAAAGCTGCATTCAAGAGTTGCTCAAAGCATACGAAAACACCCTTGTGAACTACCTTGAACACAGATTTACTGAGTTTTAAACTGGCACTTCATTCCTTTTTGGCGTTTCAGCAAGCGTCCTCGGCAGATTTGATGATCAGGAACATCCTCCTGATGCACGCTGGCAGATATGGCTGCAGGGTCCAGACCGCAGCGGACACCGTGTCGGATGAGACGGAGCTGCTTGTCAGGGGTGAGTATGCTTGTGGTGCCCCCTGAAAACACAACCACCACACACAGCTGTACCAGGGAATTTAAACACGTGAGCTCCAGGGATGCCTCTGCCATGCGGTGGTCCTCAGATTTTATGTTATTGAAGCCGTTTGTGATTAACCTGCTGTCTCTGAATCGAGTTTCGCCGTAAACTGACCTGCAGACACTGCAAAGAGAAGCAAAAGACAGTGGGTTAATAGACAGTTTTAAGAGAGGTAACAGCACAAAAGGTATGCCAGATTAGCTAAGATGCACGCAATTAGCCTTTACAGACCCGCATAAGGTAGGTATAATGAGTTCTTTGGTTTTTTATGTGATGCTTTGCATTTCATCTCATGGTCAAGCCATTTAGGTTTAGCAGTTTGGGAACATTCATTCCTTTCCTAAGACGAGGGCCCCTGCAGTCTTTTGTAAAATTATAGATATGAACAATGAAACAAAAGCCCCATAATATGACAAGAATTTGGGGTTTTTTCACACATGGAATTGTTACCACCAATTGTTCGCTGCATATTTATGCCCAGTCCTATAATCAAATTGTTTCACCTGTCGTTTAATGTTTCTGATTACGCACAGGAACACAGAGTCCTATTCCTTCAGGATCCCCAATCATACCAAGGATGCCACCTAGTTTACAGAAAAGCAGGGCAGCAGCACCATCTGTGCCTTCCATTAGGCAGAGTATTTCTGCATTCTGCACTGCTTGTGTGAGAGTGTGTGCATACACACCTGTGTGTTCTGTGCCTGAGGGGATCGGAGGACATGCAATTCACTTACTGGCATAACGACTGATGGGTCCTGCCATGCCGAGAGAGATGGATCCCTGCTAGACAGCACAGCTGGGTAGCCTTACTGTGGATTATACATTTTTTAAATAATAAGTCAAGGTAGATATTTTATTAACAATCGAAAAACTCCAGATTAAAAAAAAAAAATTATTTGGATATCATAATCTTTCAAAAACACTTATTTTACCACATTCCACCATGTCTTTAGATTTGATGTGTTCCTATCCGTCACTTTTAGGACAAATATATGTTTTAAATGATAAAGAATGTTTCTAGCTGTCTGCAGGGCTCTTCACATTTCCATGAAAGTAATAGTTAAATATTTCCATAAAGAGACTTTGAGGACTGTCAGATTTCTATGAGCTATGGCACTATTGGGATGGTTGTATTCAGTTGGCTCATCACAGCCTTGTAATACCATTTTAGCTGCCTTATGAAATCTTATTCATCCTTCTGGGTTGTGCAAGATCTTTTGTGTTACCTTTGTCTGTCTCAGACAGAAACTGGAGGCTCTATAGATGGGCAAGGCAATCTCAACTTTAAATTGAATTTTTGGGACAAAAAGGTCTTAGTTACTATCTAGGATAGACTGATTACAAAATTATTTTTTAAGAATACTGGTTATAGAAAATTAGTTTATTGAATTTGCTGTAGAAATGAAATTCTTCTCTGAGGAAGAGGTCTGAGATTAAATTTTTAAAAAGGTATTATAAGAAGTATCGGGATGCACTTATGTGAGTCTCATTACCATGTCACTATGCTGTTGAAATAAACTGCTTTGTAGTGGAATTTAAATTCAAATATACTTTGCTTACAATTTTCTCCTTTTCTTGTTTCTACAATTGTATAATTATAGGACAGAGCAAGAAATTTTGGGTTGTATTGTAGAAAATGTTTAAAACACCTTAGGTGTAGAGTTGTGAATGACTAGTTCTTACAGACTTCAACAGTTCAAAAAAAAAAAAAATTTCTGAGAATCTAATCTATCTCTCCTTATACTTTTACAGGACCTTCATTTTCGTTTCAGTTTCACTAATTTTTTTTCTACCCTATCTCAGTCTCACTTAGTGGTGTGCAATTTGACATTGATGATCCCAAATTGCAACACCCTTCAAATTTCTTTATGTTTAGCTTTCGGTGATACTGGACATTGTTTAAGAGAAGATACCAGCAGAAACAGATGTTTCAGTAAATATTTCTGTTAATTCTGAAGAATTCCACCTGACAAAGGAAGTCATCTTCTGTGAAGAAAACACATGCAGTAAAGTTTGTAATTCAAAGCCATATTATTCTTTATTTCCGGTACACTTTATAGTTAAAATAATTTCACTTTATGCATATTACAAAATATCCCTTTTTTTAAAATGTTACAGCCCTTAGCCAAACTGAGATAGCAGAAGCTTTGTTATGAAGTCTTATATGTACCGATGTAAGCAAACCTACAGCACATCCTTGTTCTGACCTTACTTTCTCTCCTTTTCCCTCTGCAGAAAATGCCAGCGATAATACTGATAATATCATACCAGCATATAATTCCATTTCAATCATTACTTTTATTGTAGGTTTCATCTGGTATTTTAATATATCGTTGTAGTTTTTTTCTGGAAAAATTGTTCCTCTTACAACATTTCTACAGGAAATAAATTGGACATCCAGAATAAATTAAATTAAAATAACCTCATTCTCCCTCCTTTAGATATTCGTGAATATCAGAATTACTGCTACTAGTAAACTGACTAAATTTAAACTGAAGCATGCATTCAACTGGTTCTCTATTTTTATGTCAAAGGACTTTTTGTTAGAACTTAATTACAAGTAACTTGGAAGAGTGCTATACCTCCTTGCAGCCTCCTGACATGGAGGAAGGAGGAACAAACTTTGCAGATTTCTGTCGCTCACAATTAGCATTCAATCTTTAACAGACAAGACTTTCACCACTGTATCGTCAAGGAAGTGCAAAGTCTCAGTATCAGTTATTGTGGGGAAAACACAGAGTATCCTTAAACAATATTTATCTATTTTGAAACCATTTTTACTAACTGTTCTACTGGAAGTCCCCTTTAATATATGCCAGATAATGTCACTCTTTTTGCCCTTGTTCTTCTTTGCTTTGCATTGTATAACGCAAGTTAAATTCCAAAATTATCACCAATGAAAGACAACATGAAGAACAGAGAATGAACAGTGCCAAGTAAATCTCATTTTTTTTGAGTTTAATTACTCATAAGAAGGTAATTAATGGTGCAAGCACATTTCTGAATTTACTGCACATATATACCTCTGTGTGTGTCTGTGTGTGTGTGTGTGTGTGTGTGTGAAAAACAAAGGAAATTAAGACAGCAGAAAGTTTTTGTTCTGCAGCTTTCTACATTGTGTTACACTTTTTTAAATCCAAAATTTAAATTTTCAAATTCACTACCTCACAGGTCTTGAATTTAGGTAAGTTGCAGTGAAAAACATACCTAATATTTTTTCAATAATGATTTTGACCTAGTAAATCTCTATCAGGAACATTTCACTAGTATATTTGAAAACATATTCTAGGTCATGTTTGGCTAAAATCAGGATTCAAGTCCCATCATCACTAACTACTCAAAAACAAATTCCAAATACTTCTCTAAGTGCTTTGAAAATGTGATTAAACTCTGTATATTAAAGTAAGAAAAAATGTTTAATGGTCCCAGCAATTTTTTTTTCTAATGCTGCCAATGGTGTGAGTTTCTTTTGGAAGAGATGTTCTGCCAGCAGCTGGACCTGTCAGGCAGTGAGCTTTCCAGCTTAAATGTCTTGCATTTTATTCTTGTGGGTGAGAAGTATTTTGGTAATCTCGTGCTAGTCAACAGCAACCTTCAAGGGTGGGCTGTCCTGACATACCTGGCATCGTCTGTTTATATTCAGGTAAGCTACTATGTAACTTGTAAAAGTGCTTCCTCTCCAAAATACAGCTCTAAAAATTCTCAACAATAATAAAAACACAGCTTGTTTTTATTATTGGGTACCCAAAAAAAAATCATGATCTTTTATTCATCCATCTGATATCCACCATCCCCTCTAGATTGATTCTGTAGAGGTCCCCAGAGGGTCCTTTACTCTCTGAATACAGGGAGGATGAGAGAAGATTTGGATCAAAGGCCAGAACTGACTTAAGGTAGAAGAGGCAACGCCAATCACTTTCAACTTAGCTCACCAGATGCAGTGCTCATCTACAATGCAGGATAACTGTTTTTATCTGTCTCAGACCAGGACCCAAAATCACACTTTCTCCTTAAAAGCAGTCTATACCTGCAGGTGGCTGTTAGATGGGGCCAAGATATGTTTAAGCCTCTTTCTGAGTCAGAGGAGTCAGGAGCACAGAAATCAGGTGACAAACAAATGAGCACCTGGATGTGTAGGGCAAAATTTAGGTATCTCAAGTAACCCAAATATTTTCTTTTTGCACTGAATTGATTCCTGCTCTAAAAATGAACAGTAGTTCCCTCAGGTGAAGCTCTGTGAACAGCTTAAGCGAATACATTGAACAGTTTATTGGAAAGGGAAAAGCTAAATAACAGGCAGGCACTCTGCACCAGGTTGCCCTCCATTGGGACAATGATGTAGGTAGTGGTAAACCTTTAAAAGCCACTGCAATATTTTCTGGAAGACAGTCATCAAAGCCCATCAAAGAAGAAGATATACAGGCTGATACATCTCAAGGACATCTAGAAGAGAAAACAGCTTTTCACAGAAGCTGGTAAATATCCTGGCACCAGGCCTGCACAAATGTGCTACCTCAAGTGCAGTCCCATGACAGAAATTATGTATGTCTGATAATCAAAGAAGTAATTTTAGTGGAGTGAATGAATACAGCAAAAATCACCACTATGGACTTATATTCCTGACACCCGAGTCATTACCTGATTTCATCTCATTTATGTCTTCTGTTGTTTGGTGACCCAAGGAAATGCAGAATACCTGTTTGCCAAGCAAAGAATGTTTACAGGAGAATGTAGATACTTGCTACACAGTCAACAAAGGTTTTCCTTAGCACATGAAGTCAAGAGCCATTTAAGAAGCAGAAGTGATTGATGATTTTTATGAATGTCAATCTTGTCCTTGGTATCAGTCCAAGAATAGTTTTCCCATGTCATGTGGATTTCCGGGCTACCAGTCTTTGCTTACCCTCCCAGATCTTCAACTTGCAGTGAATATTAAGTAGCAGAGGAGCAGAATAGCAGATTGCTGCTGCTCGGCTGGTTTTCCACCTATCATTGTCACACCAGTAGTTGAGTTGTCTCTGTACTGATTTTTCACAAATAAGTGATTACCTGAGCAGAAGGCTCTAACACAGGATAAATATGTGTGTCATGTTCTGACACTAATAATATGATCACAAACATGGGTTCCAAACACCCAAGTACCAGCCAGGAGACCTGCCTCTCACAGATGTCTCAGATGATCTTGTAGCCAGCAATGTGTCAGCTTTTCTTGAGACAATGCCTGCTTGCTGAATTAATTTGCTTTTTAAAGCATGACTTCCAAAAAGGGCTTATTGTATTCTTGTTGCCCATCATGCTGTTAAAATCTGAAGCTATCTGTGCTTTCATGTTTTCACTCCAAAGGATATCTAAATGATCCCATGTTTCAACTATGTTTCACTGCAAAGATGTTTAGAACAAGAAATATTTTTATCATAAAGAGGTTGACACCATGAAAGGGTCGACCCTTACTACCTTACGTTGGTCCACTTAGCTACAGTATTTTTCAGTTTGTGTTTATTTAACTCATTGATACAAAATCTCAGTGACTGGGAGGTTTTGAAGAACACCAGCAGAAGTCATAGATAAGAGCAAAAGGCTTTGCATTTTTGACTTCTTGCATTTACTTTTGGCAAAATGTATCTCTTTTCTCTTAAACCACACGGTTTCTAATGAACTCATTTGAGGCACTGCTTTGCCATATGCTGCAATAAAGAAAAGCTTGAGTAGAAAAATCTCCAACCAAAGTCAGTTATTGTATATTCTTTGCTCCTTCTTCTGCAAGTTTGGAGGGCTGACTGGAGAAAAGCATCTGCAGTTCAGCAAAGAAAAATAGTTGGGAAGTTGGGAACTACATGTAAGAGTCTAACTTGGTTTCACAAAAGTCATCATGAGGCTTCCTATAGCCAATTACAGGTAGAGATCCCTTTCACACACACTGAGATGAGCAGTAGTCCTGGTTCACCAGCAGTTTCCAAGAGTAAGAGAGAGCTTCTTGCAGATTAGAGGATCAGTGCAATATCTGACATAATACTCATCTCATATAGATGGAGACAGTGCTTCAGACATTTAGAAGAAAGTGAGTGATTTTTGTTATATAAACCTCTATATTGGTAGAGGTGATAGTGACACCATAGACACCAGAGTAGTTATTTTTCATGGTCATCATTTTCATGCACGACATTCCTTTTTAGAAGCATCATGGCTGAGTTAGGAATATAAAGTTGTGAAGCAAGAAGATTGGTTTACATCTGTGAAGGCATCAGTGCCTAATCAATGGTACCAAGTTTCCAGTATTTAATGCTTATTTAATAAATTAAGGCTTTTTATCATAACAAATTACTGGTTTCAGAAACATTAAGTTGTCAAATTAATTCCATCAACTCTTATTTGTAAATTAGTCTTGCAAAGCTGGTTTACAATTCATTATAACCAAAAGAGTAAATCGTATTGGTTTCAATCTACTCAGACAGATGCTGGACACTGCATTATGCACTACCAGTCTATGGACCTGAGAGGTCATCTACAAAATTTCTTTCTTTAAAGTTTCTCCACCTACTTGCAAAGAAGCAAAGACTACCATTCCTAAAATTGCTTACTTAATGTTTGAATTTCTGCCATGTAAACAGTGTAAAGGTAATGAATGTTTACAGCAGGAGGTAACTAAGCCCGAGAGAGTGTGGCTAAGAAGATGACATTTAGGGAACTGCAGGTAACTACAGCAATGCAATAGCCAGGCAAGTTTGCTCAAGTTCTGAATGTGAAGTGCTAACTAATACATGTGCCATCTTTTAAAAGAGAAAAGATTTCAAAAAAATAAAATACATAGAAATTACTTATTCTTGTTTCCTTTTATTTATCAGCGATCATACAAAGGATTATTTCAGCACATCTAGTCCCTTTAACAATTTATACATTTTTAGACAGACAGATAGATAAATCGATAGATAGATATAGAGATACAGATACAGATAGAGCTAGATATATAGATATCACTCTCTACCTGTTGTGAGGAAGCGGTCAGTCCCTACTCCCATGTAACAAGCATCAGGATGAGAGAAAATTGACTCAATTTGCAGAGTTGGAGAGCTTTAGATTAGGTATTAGGAAAAATTTCTTCCCTGAAAGAGTAGTAAGGGCATTGGAATATGTTTCCCAGGGAACTGGTGGAATCAGCAATCATGGAAGTGTTCAAAAGGTGTGCGGATGCGGAATTGGTGGTGAACACAATGGGGCTGAGTTAATGATTGGACTCTATGATCTTAGAGGTCTTTTCCAACCTTAATGATTCCACGATTTCATAATTTTATAAAATTACCTTATAATTTTTTTTGTATTACGTATCTATTATAAAATATGCTTTAGGAGAAATAATGTTTTGGTGTCAGTTATATTACAAATAGACCTGTGCTCTCTAAGCATAAATACAGTTAACTTTGTTTACAGTACTATCTCATTCACCTATACTTAAGGATTTCAGTAGATTTAGAGACCAGTTATTTTCTGGGTATTTTAGTAATAGTTTATTCACTGTTATATGCTTTTGTCCTTTTCCCTTCTTCTGCTCAAATTATGTTTTCTATTGTTATGGATGTCAATAGACACTGTGATATTCTAAGAGAAAAAAAAATTAGGTCCAGTCCTTTTAATTCTCTGCATCAATGATATATACCCTTGGAAACTTATTAGCCTACACAGAGCTAATTAAAATCCTTTGACCAGTACAAATATTAGTAAAAACAAAAATTGAGATGAAAATCAGCTTCCTTCTACAATATATTCCATGTATTTTAAGACTGTGCCCTGAGAGCTAACCAAATTCAGTGTGCACGCCTAGTGCAAGTTAAATGAGCGTTGAGATCAAACAGCTACCTGCAAGACGTAAGATCTTAAAACGAAGCAGAGCACAGTCCTGTAGTGTGAAGGGATGAAAGTCTTTGTAACTACAGTCTGTGGTTTGAGTACACATTTTGTGGTCTAAAAATAAAATAAAAAGGTTAAAGCTATTCATCTTATAGACTGGCAAAACTAGCAACCTGAGCAACAAATCCACTCTTACACTTTATTTTTTAAGAAGTAATATTTCCTCTGAACTCCAGTGACCCGGAGCAAATGTAACACAGGAATTGCTGCTTAGGTTGACCACTCTGCTTCTTTCTGTTGTGGTATTGCCAATAAAACTTAAAGACAAGTACTTGGGTTTAAAGGCCTTCAAACACATTATTAAATGGAACGTAAACAAGGTCAGCAGATTCTTGCTGGTCCTTGAAATTATATTTGAGCTGTAGCAAAGGCCAGGAAGACGCCTTGAGCACAGACCCCATTATTTGTACTTACGGAATATGTCCATAATACTGAACTGTTCCCTGAGGCCAGTGGGTGCAGCAGAGTTCCCATTCTCACAGTTACATTCCCAGTCCTCCTCCCCTCAGGATGGGCATGGCAAACTGCCTGTAAGGATTTGCCCCAGCCCTCAGTAATCCATTAATTGTGCCAAAGCACTGGCTGGAAAATCATAATTTCACAGGGCTGGAATTGTGATAGGGTCTGTCTGCCAACATAAGAGCAGATAGGATCAGGACTGGAGTTCACATCTGTACTTTGGCCCTCTTCAGTGTATCATCTGACGCATCTATAACATTGGAAGATAATATATTACTGTAGATGGAGAATCAGTCCTTTAGCCCACAGACTTCACCAAAACATTTCCAGCAATCTGATTTTGTAATAGGACCTATTTTTTTGAAAATATTTTAATGATATGAGAGGGAAATAGATTCATATCTTTAAAAATCCTTTTTTTCAAGAGTTTAAAAATGATCCTTTGTTCTAAGATGTTTTTTACAGGCATCAACTTATAGGTATGAACTTACTTCAGTCAAAAAGTAAGAAACAAATATAAAATTAGAGATCAGATGTGAT
This sequence comes from Vireo altiloquus, assembly GCA_013396875.1. Classification (NCBI taxonomy): domain Eukaryota; kingdom Metazoa; phylum Chordata; class Aves; order Passeriformes; family Vireonidae; genus Vireo; species Vireo altiloquus. Next base: position 519,145 of record VZRF01003566.1, on the reverse strand, counting down.
GATGTTTATTAACCCAGTGCCTGAAAGAGACACATGAAGTCCTGGAAGTGCTGGTGCCCACAGTAGGTCTGCAGAGAGTGAAGGAAACACCATAGACTAGGTTTGGGACAGCTGGCAAGGGATGCCCTACAGCACTTAAGGCAGCCAGCAGGCTATGCCAAAGAAAGAGACATTTCCAAAACTCAGTCTCTTCCTCTGTTTGGCACCTGCCAGCAATGTCTCCAAGATCAATTCATAAGCTACTTGTGCTTTTACACCTTATATGAAATTCTAGTTCCCTGCACTGTCCATACATTTGTGTCAACAACTGCTGCTACACAAAAGTTCAGCTCAGAGGTTCTTGACTGCAGTCTGGAAACTGAGCTCACAAAAATCTGCAGCTCTCAAGGTTGCCTCATCCCAGTTCACTATTTTTAGGTTTGCACAGGGCAGAAAAGTCATCAGGCCAAAGGGGAACAACATGACATATGGTAGTACCACTAAAGGGCTTCTCGGGCAAGGCACTAGGGATTTCTCTTGACCCTCATCCCTGAAATAAGTAGAGACTACTCAGGCTGAAATAGTCAATCAATATCTTCTCTTTCTTACATGCCAACCCTTAGCCTGTGTCCTGACACTGCCTGGGTTATAACCTCTCCATCGGCCCACAGCCCTCATGTACCTTACATAAACCACACAAGGATTTTGTGTTGGACTGGGGTTGTGCATGTATCCACTAAAACCAGAGTGTCACTAGCATCTATTACACATGCAAATTTCTCTCCACCATCACAAACACATCATCTGCCATAGCTGCATACAGCAAAGGAATTTATAATGCAGCAGTCAAGCTCCTGTTTTATGCAGCAATTTTTTGTGCCTTTTCCACTATTCTGTGGTTACTACCTCTTTCTTATGCCCTTTTTCTTGACCTCTCGTCTTCTTGATGAGTAGCCAGTGCACCTTGTCATTCATAAAGCAAAAATCTTCAGATCAAGAAATCTATGTTTGTGAACTGCTACATATCGGTCTTCTTAGCTGTTTGGAAAAAGTAAAAATTCTCCTGGTCAGGCAGCAGTGGAGTAAATCAGGGTATATTCTGGGATGCACAGGAAAGGGCACTGCCTCACTGAATGGCTACAGCTATTATTGGTAATTGTTTTTCAAGAACACTCACATTAACATTGTATCATGGCAAGCAATCAAACGACCTCTCAGGATGATCATTCAAACAATAAAGAGATATATAAAACAAATTTGCCAAAATGCAGTCATGCGTGTCCTGAAATGAAGTATCAATCTATGGAATTGCTCTGAAAGGAGATAACTGACTAATATCCTTGACAGTGGCTTCCCAGTGTTCCTAGAGTTGTATAAGAGCCTATCACAGCCCCAAATGTCTTCTTCATGAAGGTTGACTGCTCCATAGTGCATTTATGACCAGTTATTTTCTGTGTAGTTTCCAGACAAGCATTTGAACAGACCAGGCATTTTTTCCTCAATTGGCTATTCTCAGCTAAAAATTGTTTTAGAGATCCTGAGCAATAACACAGCCCTTGGGAAAAAAGCCTTTCTGCATTAGCCATCTGACTGACACCATGAATGATTACATCCAAGCATCAAATTTAATGAGATTTCTGCAAAAATGAGTGACATCTGCATAGCACTCATGTCCTGGCTAACTGTCATACGTTTGTCATCACTGAGGCTTTTGTCCTTTATTAATCCACTTTCAAGAATGCCTGCTGTTGGAAATTGAAATGCTTTCTAGCAGTCACCCTGCAGACTGTAAGAGCACACATCTCCAAAAGCATAATGACACATTGTCATGCCTAGGAATGCATTTAAAACATTTAAAAAACATGAGAGATCTCTGACAACAAAATATATTGAGAATTTAGCAGGCAATGTCTGCATAAATATTATTTTACATCCTTTAATATAAGCAAGATGCATGTTGTTTTGTTATAGTATAGTGGCTAGAAACTCTTTAAAAATATTTGGAGTGCAAGGGAGGAATACTGTCATAAAGGAAATATACTAAAATATTTCCCTTTAATTTTGTTTGTGCTTGGGACCATTATATAATTCTGGGCCTAGGGCTCCAACCCAGTAAAAGCACATGATTGTATCAAAATCCCAGCTTTCCTCTAAAGTTTCCCTCATGGCTAAAAATAAAAATTTCACTAATATTTTCCTACATCAACAGGTAGCCTGAAACAGTAGAGGATGGAGATTGAAGAATCACCCTATTTTATTAAATTAGCCCCAGGACTTTCTATTCTGAGTCAAAGATCTGACCTGGTACTTCCAAACAAAAAACAGCAAGCACTTGGCAGGAAGGCAGGTGTGCAGACAACACATATTTCTGCCATCTTTTCTCCAAGGAAAAAAAGCAAGACATTTCCACTGCAAAGGAAGTGGGATGCCAGAAGGCCAAGAGCTGCAAGGTGCCCAGGGGGTGGCATCATCTTATTCCAGTCATTGTCTGTGGCTGATTAAAGCCATTGACAGCAGCAAAGTCAAGCCTGATGAGTGAGCAGAGCAAGGGAAGAGGAGAGATTCCCATCAGTGAAGTTGTTCATTGCCCATGGAAGTGGAAAACCTTGTTCCTTGTTCATCCTGTGGCCCAGAGCCATACTCTGAGCTCCTATGAAGATTGCAGCATGCTGTGAAGAAAATATTCTTCCATCATACATCCATAGAACTAAAGTTCACTGAATTGAATCTTCTGCATTTCAAACATTTGCTCCTCTTTCTTGTTGTTATTATTTCTAAATGACATACATTACCAATACTTAAATGTCAATTAGTTGCCTGTAGATCATTGCCAAGCAAATAGAGGCGAGTTAATAGAGCAATTTGTGCTGTCATTTATAGGATTCTTTCACTCTGAGATATTGAGTCCAGCTATTACTAAATCCTGATCCTACTGCTGTCACAGTTTACGTAACCATGTTTTAGTTGAAGACATATCAGACATAAAGCAGTTTGCAGCTGCAAATGACAAAAAATCACAGTATAGACAAATACTTTGGTTAATGGGGTTTTTTAGACTTTGATGTTCAAATAAATTTGTTTCTACTCTTGGACTAAGAAACGTAGCCAGTAAAAGATTTGATTGCATGAAAAAGCATTAAAATACAAAAATGCTGAACCCTGTAGTGGAGAAATACTGACTGCAACTTCTTCTTCAAATGGAGGCACCAGATCCCTGTGCTTGCCACATTGATTTGCAGGGGTTGAGCTCTGACATTTCAGCAAATGGGACCACACCCCTCTCTACAGCTCAGAGGAATGGAGGTTTTCAAAGGTCCTGCTCTACTACAGCCTATGATATGTTCAAACAGCATTGGGCTCCCTCGAAAGTGTACCAGCAATGGCTTTCTATCAATGAAGGTTTTTTCCCACTACCACCCTTCCTGCAGTTCCATTTTGGGAGAAAATATCTGTTAGTGCATTTCTAATGCACTAGTCCGCCATCTGTGTAGGAGCAGAAGCAAAATATCACCCTTCAATAGCAAGAGAATGGAAAACAATTAGAAGGGCTTTGGATGACAAAAAAAACCAACATATTTTTCATAAATAATTAGAGCTATTAATAATAGGAATATGTTTTGAAAGTATCAAGTTCTGTGCTCCAGGATTTATATTAGCTTTTAAGTATAAGAAATCACAAGAAATAGGGGTTTTTTTGCATGAATACATGACAGAGACACACATTTACCCCAAAATATCTGGTTAAAAACAGCTATAGAGGAGGACACTGAACCAGGACAAACTTGCCTCCAGTTTAGTTCAGCAACCGTAAATGGGCAATGTTTTCAAACTGCAATCATATTTATTATCAAGAAGAATTAAATAAGGAAATTATGGATGGGAGTGGGATGCTATAGCCACATTTTTCTTTGCAAAGTCATGTTTGTTACCAGAGATCTCACTTATTGCAGTAGTCACATGGCTTATAGAAATGGTGATGAACATTTCTCATTTAGAGCAGCTAAATGGAAAAAATAATCCTTTACTTTTCAAATTAAGAAGTTTCTGTGGGATATTTGGTTTTTTTAATGGTCCCCTAGTAACTTTCAGCTTTTAAAACATTTGGGTTTGGGTTTTTATTTTAGTTTTAGTAGATTTCAAACAGTTGGACTTCCAGCAGGAATCCAGGTGGCTTCCCTGAATGAGTGAATTTGAGAAAGAGGATGAATGTTGTGTTCTTAATTCGAGTATTAGTCGTATTACTGTTGTTCATGATGCACATTCTCTTGTGCTTCAGTTTGCTTACTACCTGTCTTCCCTGCTGACAAGCCTCACACAAAGAGAAGATGTGATTGTGACTGTTCACTCTAGCCTGGATGCTTCTTAAAGTTCCTCTTTTTTTCCTTCTAATTTTAGGTTCAGAACAATTATAATGGAATTTTGGGGGTGTTTTTTAATCTGTTTCTAGTTCTAGTTCTTCTGCTGTCGCTCTTGACGAGTTAATTGACCTTCACTCACACAGCATCTAATGAATAACAACAATCACAGTTTACCATCTGAAATCGTGGAAATGAGGTATCTCCACAATGTAGTACTGTGTACCTTAGATCTTGTATTTCATGGATATTGAGCTCCCCTGGGTCCCTACAGAATACATCTCCTGTATTATCGCTGCACACCCACGATGATGGTGTAGTCTGTTTGATTATTCCACTTTATTTCTAGGTCCTCCTGGTCCCCCAGGGGTTGTAATAGTGGAGGAAATTACAGACACAACAGCAACACTCTCCTGGAGTCCTGGGGCAGACAATCACAGCCCTATCTCCCTCTACAACCTGCAAGCACGCAGTCCATTTTCCCTTGGCTGGCAGACCGTAAAAACAGGTGAGAAAAACTTTCAAACAGCACAAATAGATTGTTCAAAACTCCCGATCATAACAATAATAACCACTGGCAACTACGGGAAGAGATACTCTTAAGAAAAGAATGACAAAATAAAAGCACTGATTTTTTTCCTTTTTTCATTCCTTTTGTATGACTTAGCAACAGCTCTGAAAGGACAGCACAAAGACACCTGCCATGATGCATCTGTGAATAAGCAGAAAGCTCTCCCCTAAATCCTTCAATCTGTGTCTTTTCAGGAATACTACAGTGCCAAAAACCTAGCTACGATTTCTGACATATTAGATCCTTGATGTCGATCATTTCTGGTGACCACGTTGTATCACAAAGTCCCCTTTCTGTTGAGATACTGCATGCCAGCTTCAGATTTCTGAGTGACCTGTACATTTCCTTTCTGTCCACAGTTCCAGAACTGATAAGCGGTGACATGGAGTCTGCCATGGCTGTGGAACTGAACCCTTGGGTGGAGTATGAGTTCAGAGTAGTAGCAACCAATAAAATCGGGACTGGAGACCCAAGTGCACCATCACGAGTGATCAGAACCAATGAAGCAGGTAAGGAAAGGATAAAAATGATTATTTTTAGAGCACTAACAGAAACAAGAACTGCTTTAATATAATAATAGACATGATCTCTTTTCACTGGTACACATCTGTGTGGCCAGTCATCACTGTTCCAGGGTGATATTCTTTGCAGTGGGGAACCAGTTTTAATTACAGGAATACTGTCTAATTTATAGAAATATCAAATAAAACTATTCCCTGCTCTTCTACTCCATCTGATCTGCCTTACTTTTCATCTTACACTTAAACCATTCCTGCCTTCCCTCTGATATTCTACTGCTCTTAAATTAGGTTGATTCTCAGTCTCTTCAAATAACTTCTAAGCTACCTCTTCCACCATATTTTTCATAACTTCTCTCATGTGAGTGCAAGAATTTTTCAGTTGTAAAAAGCTGCTTAATTTAAAATACCTTTTATTCTAAGTTTCTTTGTCCTGTACACTCTACTGTGAACAATTACTAAATTTAAATAAATTTCATTGCATTTCTAATTAGGATGATACTGTGAGAGACATGAAAAACAAAATATCCTATTTGGATCTCTTGAAAGTTACAATGGACTCATAAGATTTGTAATCATTTACAATAACTTGGGCAGAGTGAAGGGAGATAAAGAACTGGGCATGTGAGAAAAATAGCTAGGCACTTAGAAAGACAAGTTTAAGAAGCAGAAAGAGATAGGAGTCAGACAAAACCTCAGATGAGAACTACATGTGAGAACACTTTCAGATTATTCTTCATTCTTCTTTGTTTCTGAGGATGCCTAGACAGTACTCTGTATTTTGATGTTTCATCAGCTGAATAAAACTCTGTATTTTGATATTTCATCAGCAGAATAATTTTTAAGTTACTTAATGCACGACTGTGAGGACCTCATGGTCTGCCTCCTCAGTGACCTCCCCACAGGCACTGGGAGTTGTTGTTATGTTCCCCCAAGGCCATCTCTGGTCCAGGCTGAACAAGCCCAGCTTCCCCAGCCTCTCCACACAAGGCAAGTTCTCCAGCCACTCCCTCACCCCAGTGGCATCACCTAGATTTGTACTAGTTGATCATTTATACTAGTCTTTCACTTTGTGGCATCCAAAATTGGATACCCTATTTCAGATGAAGTCTAAAAAACCTCTCTTATTGTTGTAATAAGTCATATTTATGGTTTTCTGCTTTAAGTAACTGTGTAGTTGCTAGCTAAATTTATCTGCACAATAAGAGAACAGCACTGAAATTTTTTGATTCCGATACATGAATGTTGAAAGATGCTTCCTTTCAAACTCCCCCCCTCACTTTCTTCAAGTTCCCCACAGTGTGAAACTCAATAACTTGATAGCAGAAGCTTCAGATGCTCCATACTTTTTTCCATTAAGAAAAGGAGGAAATGAAAATGAAATGAAAAGTACAAAGTATTTTCATCTCAAATTATTTAAAAAAAACCCTTCATTTTCCTTTTCACCACCATTATTCTTTTCTTAATTTTGTACCATATTTCATTGGCATTGCAAATTCTTCTGCACCCAAATGTTTGAACAACTTTTCTATTTATTCAGGTGATATATATCAGAGAGGACAAAAATATTCTGGAAAAAGTTAATCCTTCAATAGGTTGCACCCTTGGTATTATGCTCTTTCTGTCTGAGGAATATTTTCCTTGTTTTCACAAGGATGGTTCAGTATTTTAATTGACCAGGTGTAGTTAAACTGTGAGGTAAAGTTTTTCTGACAAACTGAAGTTCAAAAATGTTAGTTTGTTCCAGCTGTCAGGTTTTTAAGCTTCTTCTTCTTCTTCTTGTCCAATGTTTAACAAACTAAGCCTCTATTTGCTAAAACATATTCTTACAACTCAAGTGAAACTCTTCTTCATGCATATTCATTTTCAATACTCTTTACAACTTTACCTCTGTAAAAATAAATTGATAAATCAAAATATTGATCAGCAAAAACAAATTGTGGGAAAAGACATAGCATGGAGTGTGTGATGAATTTTCATCCAGTGCTGGATATTCATTCTGGGTAACATTCCATGCTATTGCTATCATAAAGAACAGAGTCTTTAACTCAAGAAACAATCATCTTAACTGCAGTACATGGGGCTTCTCCTGAAAAACAACACTGCAGCTAATAATTATACATGTCTTCTCGAATACTAAATCTGTAACATAATAGTTCAAACAGGAAAAAGACCGTAATAGATGCTTACTTGCACTTCCATATTCCCAGTCATGAATATCTTTTTCACTACCAGTTACAGCTGCACAAATGTAATGTTAGAAAAGTGTTGTTTGTTGCATGGCATTGAAATCCAGACAGGTGCCAGTAAAACAACTGAACAGCTTTCAAATAAATAGAAGCTGAATTTATTCAGTGTACCTGCCAAATAGGGCATGGCACAGCAGAAGTCTGTTGCTATTGCCCCTATTTCAAAAGATCTTTCTTCAAGAAAAGGTTCAGTTTTCATTTCAGTTGCAAATGGTTTGGGGTTTTGGGGTGGGATGGCTAATAAAAAACATGGTTGCAGCCTCCATTTTCTACTCTATAGAGGAAGTGAGAAAACTTAAAACAAGGAAAAACTTTCCAATTTGTTATAATGTGCACAGAGTTGTTAAATTGTGTCCATTGTGTTAAACAATAACACAATGGACCCTGCTTTAAATAAAGAACCAAATAAATTTAGAAAACCCTGTTACACATACAATTCTTTGAAAAATGGCATACTGCTCATAATATGTTTGGCACTCTTGAAATGTCAGAGCCTTCTGCTCTGCTTCATTCAGACAGTCAGTTTTTCCTGAACTTCAGATATTCCTGAAGTTCAGAGCCTGTTGCCTCTGTATTCTGAAATGCCTTTCACTGATTTTGGGAATTATTACCCTTGGTATAGTTTTCAGATTCCAAACAGAGAGGAAACTAGTAATAGTTTTCATTGGCTTACAACAGTTGTTGTATGGGTTTTCAAATTAGCATAGCATTAGCATTGCCTATCCTATCGAACCCATTTATCCATTACTTTTTACAATCTCTCTATTACTGTTTTTTTTTTTAAATCCAAAAGCTCCCAGAGAAACTGTCTATTAGCAAGATGTCCAGTTCTAATATCATAGTTCTCAATTCTTAATTACATTTATGTGAAAGAACATCATATTTCAGAAAGAACATGGCATGGGGCTCTACTCATGACCCAGCTAGAATAACCTGGCTATTTGCACTGATGGTAGATGTGGCCACAAGTGCAAATAAGCAGGTTATTTCTGCACTGGGTAGAAATCCAGAAATATCCATCTCCTAGCTGAGAAAGTGACTGTGACTCCTATTCAGATAAGAGTTGAGATCCATCAGGCTTAATGGTAGCTGTGTAGACAACCCACAGAGGCAGCAAATGTGTGATTCTGGTTCCATTATTTTACACTTAAATGGAAATCTGCATCCGTAGTTTAATGGCACAAGAAAATTTGACTGGAGACTAAAGTCTTTTTTTATCCCCACACCTCACTTATTTTATCACTTCTTACCCAGGATAGTGACAACGTCTTATATTAGTCCATTATCTAAAAATACTCATGAAAATAATAATTCAGATGGTGTAAGGAAACCAACAGAATAATAAACAGGTTTCCATTTACTTTAATATTTTAATTAAACTCTAATCTTGTTACTTAGCTCATATTTAGTTAACATGATTGCTTTTCATTGCTACTTCCATTGGAACATGTAATACAGCAATTTTCTGGCACATCTAACTTACAGCCAGCTGCTGCATTTCTGTCAGTTCTAGCCTTGATACATATTTTACAGGTCCACAAGGTGCAAAGAGCCAATAACATGAATTTAAACATGTCTGGCATTCCACTAAGACAGTTGGGGCATTTGAAGCCTGGGGCAAAGCATCAATTACATTACCTATTCACGGGGAAACATGGAGAGAGGGAAATTGAGTAGAATCAAAGTTTAACCTGCTAATCATGCATGCAAACTACATTTTATGAGGTAGCAATGGAATGCACTCTATTAGTAGCAGACTGTACACTGGCTTTATTTTTAATAAGCCCTTACGTTCCATTAAGTTGCCCTTATTCACTGTCCCAGGAAAACTTAAGCATTTTGGACCCACTTTATCTTCACGGGTTTTTTTATTGTTGGGGGTACTGTTTTATTTATGATTTTTATAAAAGAAATTCCAGATTTTCACATTATCATAATTATCTTTGCACTATGACAAAAAAAAAAAAAGATAACCTGCTGTATCTGGAACATTTGCAGATGATGGTCTACTAAAGCCTTTGTAGAAAAAGTGCTTTTTCCATGAAGGAAAACAAGAAGAGAAAGTAGGCTCTAATTATTGACTGGAGGCTACTTAGACATTGGATTGCAAGCTCAAACTAATATTGACAAGGAATCCAAATGTGTGTGCTACTAGAAGATGCAACAGAAGAGCACCTGCATTGGTCCTTTAGCATAGGTGGTGATTTGGAGACTGTTCAGGCAGAGTCCTGCAATCACATATGACCCTCTTGGCAGTGGATAGAACTGAACCCAACCTCCTACTTAATTACAAATACTAATAATGCAGAAGAAATTAGAACATTTCAGGTGCTGAGACCGGTAGGGACATCCTTGTTTTCCAGTAGCTGAATATGTGTGTCGTCCACTTCTGCAATGCTGGCATGTTGTGCATTCCATTCCTGAGCAGATGAGATGTGACTTGTTATTCTGGGAGGGTGAGAGCTTGAGGGCTGGTCTTTTACAGAGTGAAAGGGTTTTCACTTAACACCCCTCTGTTTCCTAGATGTGTACTTCAGGAGATGAATATAGAGATACACACACACAGGTACATACTCACCTATAGAGGGAGAACAGAAAGCAATAGAGGAGAAAAAACTGAAAGTGTTTTAATTTGTGTCTCACATTAAGAAGTTCTGCCAAGCTGGTGACAAGCCCTCTTTCTCCTACCCATAAGTTTTCTACGGCTAAAAATTGTTGCTTTTCAGACTACATCTGTATCTTAACTTATAAAAAGCTCTAAAATAAATAACGGCAACTGAATCTTGAGCAAAGGTACAAGCCATTTCTTAAAGACTAATGCCAAGTTTAATTTATCTCCAAAAAAAGCGTAACAATATCAATCTTTTCCTTAATTTTTCTTTATTTGACGAAAGTTTCAGAATTTGTACAAAAAATATCCATGTGGAAAACATCCTAAAGAATACACGATTCAAGCAGAGTAGTAAAGACCTTGTGAATAAAGTATGGAATTGGGATTTGGGAATCTGATCTCAACTGCTTATGAGAAAGCTGTATATTTGACAACTCAGGTTAGCATCTCTTAGTCTGAAAACAGAAGGTTAGTAAGACTCTTCTCTTTGACTTCCTTTTCTCTCATTTATTCCCTGTAAAAGGATAAGGACTAAATCTAGAAACAGATTTCTACTGCAATAATGCAATAAATTATACTCAATTTTAACAAATTATAATTTTGGCTGCTAAATACTTTTATTCTGCCCAAAAATTAAGACAGACTACAAAATTAAGAATCTCTATTTTCTCTTCATAATAAACAAAACACACAGAATTGAAATAAGCCACTAGGCATTGCCTTGGGAAGAAAAAGCAGACAAACCAAATTACAAAACAGAAAAACACTTTAAAACTATTAATTATTCATTCAATATAATTTTTTAAAATTTATTTACAAGACTGGACTGTTAAAAAGAGCATGAACTGGCTTACAATATTTTCAGCTTTTCCTGGTTCAGTGCAATATTTTGCACTGAATCTAGAGCTAGTTTAAAACCTTTTTTTAGTTCACTCACTGACGCAAAAGCACAGAGTGTAAAATTGCTTTTAAGCAAAATGCTTATTTATTTTCCTTAACAAATTAGAACTAAAATAATAATTTTGGATTAAAATTAAAAATCTCTTTTAACTTGTGCTGAAATACTATCATCTCTCTTTCTAGTTTTAATTTTTCTATCTTTAAAAACTGAAGCAAAGTACAAATTATACATTTTTTTCAAAATCAAATTGCTATGCTTCATTTGCTATAACGTCAAAATGAAATATTTAATAAGTGTTACTATTTTGCACAAAATTGAGTAGAAAAAATCTTTGAATCAGCTCATCTTTACAGTCCACCATTTTCATTTAAAAATAAACAAAAAACCTAAATTAAAAAACAAAAATCACATATGATTCATCAGCCATGCAGACTGAAGAGAAAGTAATTTTTTAAAATGTAATTAAATCACTTTAAAACGTAGAGCAATTTTCAAAATTTTGGACCCAGTGGAAGTCTGCAAGAAAAGTGAACATCTATCTCATGTTTGTGGTTTCATAGCTATGGTTTTACCCAGCGTTTCAAAAGCTTCCTCATTTAAATGTTTTACACTTAAATATAGATTTAAAATATATAGGAGAGACTGTCAGCATTTTTAAGCACTTTATAACCACTCTTCCCGTGCATAAAACCCTCAGCAACAGAAGTTCTGTGCATATATTTTATCCTAAATTAAAACTCTCTACTTTTCATCCATATTTAGCTTGTAATGATAAGATACACATGAATTATTAAACAATTGGCCATGGCTTCATGTATTAGCTTTATCCTTCCATATCACCTTTTCTTCATTTATATCTTAAATATCTTGTCAAATGCTTTGTAAGACTGCTGAGGGCTACATTCTCTGTACCTGCTGTTAGAGAAAATGTTAATGAGTTTTTTTGTTTGGTTTAGAGGAGATAAGTTTTAATAGAATTTAATTTGACTTTCATTTCCAGCATATCACAGTAATTTCATGAAAATGGAAAACAGTAAGAAAAAAATCCTGCTGTTTGCATTTGAATCAATCTCGTGGCACATTCATTTCAAGATTTCTGTTTGTTTGTGTTAAGTGCAGGTTTTAACTTCAACTTGTGCCAGCATCCAGCCTTCTTTTAATGTGAACTGCAGCTAGCCACCATGTCTTTAAGAACACAGTTTTTAGTGCTATTTGTTGTTCACATTACCAGAATGATGGAGAGACCTGCCCTTTAACTTCCAACCTTACCAGTGGCTGAAAAAAGACAAAAAAAAAGAAAGAAGAGGTGGCTTGATCTCAAAGAACTTACAGTCCAAGGATAAAACTGGAGGCAAGTGAGAACAGGTAGCAAAGGGACTAATGGGAAGATGTTGATCAGAAATAGACGTATGATCTAGCTAAGCATAGCCCCATTGTATCATCCTAAAGACCAGTTTTAAGCCAAAGAGTAATTCCAGTAGGAGGCATTCTCTCATCTTGCAGTTCAATGAGACATATTAATACAGCAAAGAGCTGGGGTGTATTTTTTTCAGAAGAAACAATACCAAACCCCTCAGCTTTGATAAAACCTAACAAAAGAGGTCTTAATGTCCTTGTTCCCCAGGCACATGCATCCTGCTTCCAGGAGCCAAATTTAAGCATCATATTTGCGTATTTGGTACAAGTGCATCTCCATGAGTGTCATTTCTGAGAATTAACAGCATAAAGATTGTGAAGTCATTCATTGCATGGCAATAAACTTAGGCCATGAGTGAGTAAATTCAGATATAACATTGATATAAAGGTGATGCTGCTGAAAGCATGGCTGATGTACAGCCTTGGTGCCTGGCAAAAAATGTTTTCTTTTAATAGTTTTCTTCACTTAATAGTTACTCATTTCAAACTGTCTAACTCTGTATACTCTGCTTTGCTGCAGTGCAGAGGAAATTTATTCTTTTGACACATTTATTCTTTTAATGGTTATTCATTTGAAAGAGTTTCACTGTGTGAGTGTACATTTTAGTTTGGTGGAAAAGAAATTCATCGTTTTGACAGTTTTATTCTTTTAACGTTTATTCATTTAAATAGGGCCACAGTCTGCAATGCTGTTAACAAGAAAATTCTAGAAAGAGGACACTGCAGGTTAAATAAGTCCATCATGTTGGATGCTTCAAAGGAGTACAGCATACTCTCTCATTTCTAATGTGGCAGGCACCAACATAAAAGCTTCATTTGTCTCTGTAATTTACCCAAGAATACCTTAGAAAGGCAAGAGAAAAATGGGTGCTAAACAAGGTTTAAATATGCTCCATTAGAGATGGAATCATACTTTTTGGATGTTGATTAACTGTCAGATGAGTCTTCATCTGCATCTTTTCATGCTGTAGCATTCATCACACTGTTGCACATTGATTGTATTCTTTCTACTCCTCTTTTAAAGCCAGAGGGAAATTCTGGTTTTGAAAGGAAAACTTTACCTTTTTACTGTGTCAAAGGGAGGGAGGGAGGGAGGGAGGGAGGGAGGAAGGAAGGAAGGAAGGAAGGAAGGAAGGAAGGAAGGAAGGAAGGAAGGAAGTCAAAGGCACATGATTGCAAGATGAACACAAGTTTACTGGAGAGAAACACATTAGAAATCTCCCCAATCAGTCTGCTAAGAACCACAGATAAAAGGGTACTTGTCTCATTTCCAACAGTTTAAATCAAAATTAATCCATACTGTTTGTATGGTTGCATCATTTATGAGGAAAAGCAGAATCGGGCTTATGTTCTTTATAGGGGAGCTCAGGGTTCAAAAAGTGACTACACAAATGAAGTCTTAGGTGGACTGGCAGGATCCAATAAAAACTGCATTTTCATTGAACTTAAGCTATCAATAACAGACAGAGGAAGGAGAGAGGACTGTGTTCATTCATCTAAATGCATTTTATTTTGTATAGTTCAAAGGCACAGTGCTACTCACTAAATAAGCTAAACAACATGCAATAAGGCCTAAATGCTTAAAGGCTCACAGTACATTTCTACCAATGACCTATGTACTGCTGTAAAGAAGAAAAGAAAAGTTTATATCTCAGGACATATTTAATCAAATAGACAATGCAAGTATTACCTCCTCACAGTAAATAAACTCAAAACATTGGCCATTTGAGGAGTTTCATTAGAAGCACTAAACAAGTTAAATCCTACAATTCCAATGGAACTATTTAGATTTCTGGTTTTTCAAAATAATCCAAATCAAAATGGTGATGATAGTTATAATTTACTGTAAAGAATTTCATCAGCTGCTCACGTACTCTAAAGCTATAATGATGAGCTCAATTTTTCAAGAGCTCTGGATAGTACTGCTTCCAGAATCTTGCAAGAAACAATGATGGATGTTTGAGATTGATTACTTTAAAATTTCTGAAAAATTTGATCCCTGAGAGAGCAGTGAAAAATAGATTTACAATAATTAAAACATTCTAAATCACTGACTACCTGAAAAATAATAGAGTCATTATTAATTGTGCCCTAAGATTTTAACTGAAATCTGAAATACGTCAAGTCTCCTGGCATTTCAGTCTGTTAAAACATGACAAACATGAACAATTCCTGTTTTATCTCTTATGTGATCTGTACATTGAAATTTTTACCAACCTGCAGAAGACCTATTGCTTAAGCAATTTTGTATTCCAATATTATTTTTATTCTGAGCGTATGCTTTGTTTGAGTTTTTTAGCCTGTGTGTGCAATTCTCTGAAATGAAGCTTGAGAAAATTTTCTTTACCACAGAGTGCTATGTTTTCATTTCTGTTCTGATTTAACAGTCTCATGTCTTCTGCAGCAACTTATTACTATGGGGAAAACTTCAATAACTTGGATATTCTGGTTTGTTTTGTTTTGTGTTGTTTTGTTTTTCCTTTTTGAACACAGTTCCAAAGACACCTCCAGCTAACGTAAGCGGCAGAAGTGGAAGACGACATGAATTAGTAATAGCATGGGAGGTAAGGGACTTTTTTGTTTACAGGTTTTGTTTAATGTTAACTTCTTTGAGGCCAAAGTAAAGAGTATTCTCTTGGGTTTTCCTTACAACAAATCTTGTCAACACATGAAGACAAAATACTGATCTTAAATAGGTTCTAAAATTTCAAAGTACTGTGCATTTCCATGAGGTTTAAGTAGAAGACATTATGGGACTAGCTCTGAAGTTTTACTAATTCATTAGGCTTTTCTTTCTGATCTACTGCTTGGATTTATTTGATTTTTCTGGATCTCATGTAAACACCAGATGAAATAATAGCTAAGAAAAAAGAAGAAAAGCCTTTTAATTTTTTTTTAAACTTCAATTAAAAAAAAAAGTTATTTTTAATTGTTGAATAAAAATGAGAGACTAAAGGGAATCTTGAGAACATATTTGTGGTGCAAGATGCAACACAGATGAATGGTCATGCCAGTGGGCAACTGGAGGAATGGGAGTTGCTTTCTCTGCTAGTCATAACAAACAGTAGAACGGAGACATTTCTTAAGGAGTTTTCAAAACTTCTAGATTCATCATGAAGAGTTTCGGATTCATAAAAAAGCATATATACACACACACACACACACATATATATGTGCATGCTAATTTGAGGAGCGATTCAGATAGTAAGAGACACACCAAATCCTAATTGTTTCAACTGGCAAATTTTAGGACATCTAAAGAGACTGACTTCGGTTGGAAAAACATCAGACTTTTTTGATACCAGACACCAAAGACAGCTGAGACGGAGATGATTTCAGTTTGCTTTATACTCTCTAAGGGTAAATATCAACATCTCTCTTATTAGGAGAGAATTTGCTGAATCCCGAACAAAAATACCAGGTGGCTAGAACTGTATCTGATGGGAACCGACCTAATTCCAATCCCTAACAAGATATGTTAGCATGCTTATTAAGTGTCTTTGTAGCATTTCCCAGGTGACTGGGTTGGGGGACTTCTGGAGAGTGTTATAACTCCCACTCTGCCAAGGGTCAAAGTTTTCTTCCAAAAGAAACCAGAGACCCAGGGGTGAGACTAGGTTACAAAGTCTTAATTTTACATCCTCTGTCCATGGAGCCATGATTCTTTTTTTTTGCTGGAATGCACTTCAGAAGGATGGGTAGA
Organism: Vireo altiloquus; assembly: GCA_013396875.1. Taxonomy (NCBI): domain Eukaryota; kingdom Metazoa; phylum Chordata; class Aves; order Passeriformes; family Vireonidae; genus Vireo; species Vireo altiloquus. The sequence goes on along the minus strand of VZRF01003566.1, from coordinate 502,842 downwards.
AAATTTTATCAGCAAGAGAAGTGTCAGTGTTCATTTGAAATGTGGAGGGGAGAGGACATTCAGTGTCGCCTGTGCCTCAGCTCTGACTCGTGTCCATTAGCTGCACATCTATGATGGGCATTTCAAGAGAGGGAGTTTAGACACCCATTTTTGGACATTTCCCATAGGTTTGATATGTAGACAGCTGTTCAATATAATCTAGTCCCTAAATTAGTCCATTGACTTCATAATAAATGTAAGCTATTGATAATTTACTAATTAGCATGAATCCCATTCATTGAGTTGGACATGTAAGCTTTAGCTTTTGCAATGCTCAGACTCTGAAACAGATAAATCCCTTTTCTAACTGCCTGCTAATGTCAGATGAGTCCCAATTTAAGTGGCTAATTTCACAGGTCCTCTGAGGAGGGAAAAGCAAATAAATTTTTTTCAACCAAAAAAACAAACAAAAAAAAATTCTTGAGAGGTAGAACAACTTAGATTTATTAAATTGCATCTTAAGCCTTAAATTGAACCCTGGACTTAAATCTCTAAGACTTAACACCTCATTTCCAACAGAATTCAGACAGGCTGGCACCTAAAATCTAGAAGAGTCCCACCATAGTAGGTGTCATGCACATTGAGTTACTCACAAAATATTACTCTATGTTTGTAACAAGGCCACTGATAGGGGTTATTCCACATACAGATAACTGGTTAAAGCATTAACCAAAAAGTGGGATATATAAAATAAAGCATTTTTCTGAGCACAGGACCTCATTCCATCCTAGGACTATGACCTAACTATGGCAATTAGGTGAAGAAACTCTCTTAGAAGGTTCTTCTTTGAAAGTAATTGTCCTTATGAGGACATATATAGTAAGTAAAATCCTATAATGCAACTCTGACTTTTTTTCTAAATTAGCAAAACAATTTCTGATCCTAATTAAATTTCTGAACTTAATTTTTCAGCCAGTGTCAGAAGAGTTTCAGAGTGGAGAAGGATTCGGATATATTGTAGCCTTCAGACCCAATGGAACACGTGGGTGGAAGGAAAAAATGGTGACATCGTCAGACGCCTCAAAATTCATCTACAGAGATGAAAGTGTGCCACCTCTGACTCCTTTTGAGGTGAAAGTTGGTGTTTACAACAACAAAGGAGATGGTCCCTTCAGCCCTATTGTGGTCATCTGCTCAGCTGAAGGAGGTCAGTTCAACATGATCTTAAATTTCATATTGTGAACAATATTAAGCCTTTTATATATAATGCATCCTCTTCTAAATGCACCCTCTTATCCTTTTTAAACCTTAAATTACAAATTTCTTTGCAGAAGTGCTAAATAACATTAAACAGGTTTTGCAGAGAAGGAAGTGAACTAACTTGCCAAGCTTACCTAGAAAGTAAATTACAAAGTTTAGGAATAGAGTAAAAGCCTCATCAGTCATAATAAAAAAAACCAAAAAACACCAACCAACCAACCTACCAACCAAAAAAACCACCCAACCTTATTTTCATGAAGGTTCATCCTTAGTAAGAAATCATTAGCCATAACTTTAGACAGGGTTTCTCTAACACTGAGCAAAGGAAAGATGCTATTTTCTAATGTTTCTGAGATTCATGATCCTTTTTATGATGGGTTAATCAGACAACAGCTCAAAGACTAAATTAATTCACTTATGGATGTTCATTTCCTGTTTAATGCATTCTAAAAATGCACAGAAATGAATTTTGTTCTAATTTTTATTTCATCAGTAGAAAAGTTCTGACCTTGCATTAATGTCCCAGTCTTCAACAGGAATTATAGGAATAGCTCTAAAGAACAATTGAAAAAATTTTTTAAAAAATTTATATTGAGAATTGATATAAATTCTAAACAGTGGGCTTTGGGGTAGAAAAGAACCAAACAAAGACAGCCAATAAGCACTAATTTGTACTAGTAAAAGTTCTGTTTTGACAGGAAACAGTGTATGGGGAAAAAAAAGGCAAAAAAAAATGTTATCCACAAGAATATTTTGAGCAACTCCACTACTGGAATTCATAAATTTCAGTTTTTCTTTACTATACTCTCTTGAGTTATTCCACTGTCTCCCATTAAGAGAATAAAATAAGCAGAGTCCTAGTGCAGATGAGAGTAATTTCATACTCTCCCTATGAAATAATTGTGTGAAGATAGTAATATTTCATGTGAAGCTGGAAAACATTAAACTGCAATAAATCTATAATTTTGGAACCATGATGTGGCAGACACTGTCTACTGCTATTCTCTCATAGTAATTAGAGAGGTTGGAGCTGCTGTCTTTGCTAAAAGCAGTTCCAGTAATTTGTTTTTCTTCCACTTTTTGAATCAAGATTACCAAGTAGTCATATTTTTATAAAAACAATTTCATTTTAAAATGTAAAATTGCACAGTACAACTTGAAAACTGTACAGTTGACTTCCCTGTTCCTCAATGAAAATTGTTACTGTGAGGCCAATGGCGATGTTTCTATTTTTTTAATAATTTTCATACTCTAAAGCCAAAAGTTCATTGAAAAGAAAGTTTTGCAAAGGAAGGGAGACAGACACTTAACCTTAGTTTTATTTATGTAGCAAAAGATGTTTTAACAAAAGGTGAATGTTGAATTGTAATAATGCATCCTTATTCCTTTGATTGTTATTTGGACAAGACTGGAAATATAATAATTAGTAATATATAAAAAATTTTTTTATATCAGTTCTTTTAAAATTTGAACTTACAAAATGGTCTTAATAGAACATTAAAATTAACTTTCTGTAGAAACCAACTTTTCTGATATTAATTCAGTAGCTTGAATGTACCTATCCATTACAGCTTTTCTAATTCAGTCTCTACATGTGTCTGTACATTAGACTTATCTTTTGTAAGAGCAATTCTATGGGCCTAAATATTTTACAAGACTTATACTTCAGGAAAAATACGGGATGTTGTGACATTACTGTACAAAATTAATTTATAAAAAGTTTTCCTCCAGAAAAAGCCAAGGTAATATACTGAGAATTTAAAGGAGTAATGAAACACTTTATTACAGCTAAATTCTGGGCAATATGAAGATTGAGGACAATAGACATTGCAGTTTGTTATGAAAATGGGGAACTGCTTTTGAAAGAGGTATGGACTGTCATGCTAAAAGAGCTAAAGAACTGAAGGCACAATTTTTCAAGGATTTCAATTGAAGAATAGATATTAAATAACAATTGACAGTGAAATATATTATCGTCCTAGGGCTGATCCAGCAAACCCTTAGCTTACTTGCTTTTCATCATACGTTCAATTCGCTGCTCAGCAAATATCTAGAAAAAACAATAGGATATAATTATTAAAAATTAAGGCTTTATGTTGCATAGTACAAGTTTTCCCACGTCTACAAATGGATCTACAATTGTTCAACTGTGTAACAAATTTGTCTAAGGAAGTGTAAAACATGTTGCCTCTGCTAAGCACACTGGAAAAAACAGAGTTTTCACGGGACATATTCTGAACCATGAAAAAATCTCTTACTTATTGAGAATGAATGCATCCCCTTCTTCTGTATGACGGACAGCATATTGCGCATTCCGATTCACGTTCGGAGCCCTTTTGTCGTGGCTCTGCATTCTTAAGCAAGCAGGAGGTGTTGAGTAAGGTGTCCCCTCAATGAGCATAACAGGCTACCCTCTGATTACATAAAGGGGTTCTGTCTGAGGCAAAAGGCTTAAAAGTTTGTCTTCTGACTAATAGAACTCAGAAAAATTTGACCAAAACACTGAGAACTTTTTTAGAAGTAAATAGAGTGGCTAATATTTTTCTGTCTGTTAAGTCAGATCATATAACAGAATCATAGAATTATTTGGGTTGGAAGGGACCTTAAATATCATCAAGCTTTAACACACTTTGCCGTGAGCAGAGATCCTTCCACCAGACCAAGTTCCTTAAAGTCCCATCCAGCCTGGCCTTGAAGACTTTCAGGGATGAGGCATCCACAACTTCTCTGGGCAACTTGTTCCAGTGTCTCACTATCCTCACAGTAAAGAACTTCTTTCTAACAACTAATCTAAATCTCTCCTCTTTTAGTTTAAATCCATTCCCCCTTGTCCTGTTACTATCTGCCTATGTAAAGCAGCTCTCCGTTTTTTATAAGCTTCCATTAAGTACTGGAAGACGACTAGACAGTCTCACTGGGGCTTTCTCTTCTTCAGGCGGAACAACCCCAACTCTCCCAGCTGGTCTACATAGGGGAGGTACTCCAGCCCTCTTATCAACTTCATGTCCCTCCTCTGGACCTGCTTTAACAGGTCCACATCTTTCCTTCACAGGGGACCCCAGAGCTGGATGCAGCCCTGCAGGTGGGGTCTCAGCAGAGCAGAGCAGAGGCAGAATCCCCTCCCTCCCCTGCTGCCCACGCTGCTTTGGATGCAGCCCAGGGGATGTTTGGCTTTCTGGGCTGTGAGTGCACATGGCTGGGTCATGTCCAGCCTCTCATCCACCAGCACCCTCAAGTCCTTCTCAGCAGGGCTGCTCTAAATTAGTTCTTCTCCCAGTCTGCATTTGCGTTTGAGACTGCCCCAACTCAGGCACAGGACCTTGTACTTGGCTTTGTTAAACCTCATGAGGTTCCACGGGCCCACTTCTGTAACTTGTCCAGGTCCCTCTGGATGGCATCCTCTCCTTCAGGTGTGTCATCTGCAGTTTGTTGCCATCGGCAAACTTGCTGAGGGTGGCCATGATTTCACTCTGCATGTCATTGATAAAGATATGGAAGAGCAATAGCTCCCAAGGCCTGGTGAGCAGACCTTGTCACCAGCCTCCACCTGGACATACAGCCAATAGGTGTTTAGAAGACAGAATTACACCAGTGGTTTGACTTCATAAAAAGCATCACCACAATATAGTTTGTGGAAAAGACTGTCCAGGAGCTAAAAGTGCGGATGAACGTAATGGAAGAATAGAGAGTAGAATGGCGAATCAGTTAAAAAGGTTGTACAAAACTAGACATACAACGCATGGAGAAAAAAAATAAATATGTGTGTGACTCTCTGGAAAAGGTGGCTTAATTCAGTAAGAAAGTTTGAAGGAGGAGCCTTCCATGGAAACCTTAGGCAAGGAAAAAAAAGCAAGTAACCAAAAGAAAAGAAGAAAAATTCAGGTCACATGGAGTGATGTAAAAAAGAATGATGAGAGCCAGGAAGCAGCTCTGAAGAGGGAATGAGGATGATGCTCAGAAGATAAGGATAGAAAAAAGATTCACTAATCTTCAACAAGAAAGCAGAACAGAAGGACACAGTAGACATTTCTAGCACCAGGGAAGGACAAGCATGAACTTTACATAAAGGAAAACTTTAATAACAGAAAGAGACCTGAGACCACATGGAGAGCACGGCAAATTAGGCTGCCTGCCAAGAGAAAGGTTTCAGTGTGCAGGCCTGAGGCTGAAAAGGATCATGAACAGAACAGAGAGAAACCTTCTGACCATAGTTTCTGTCAGGAAAATAAGGTATCAGATTCATGCTAGGACATACTGAAACAGCACTAGAATTCAATGCAGGTACAGATGATTTTTATCCACAGAAGAAAAAAAACTTGTAAAGGCACTAGACATTGAAAGTAAAGCAATGAACAACAGCAGCATTAGCATTTTGTTTGTTCGTTATAACGTCAATATTTATGTATTCTTTTTTTTTTTTAATGACTACATTCCACTTAAATACAGAGTTGCTAACAATTCCAAGATTACTAATACAAGCTTTCCATATCAGGGAAAACCATATGCAATCTCTATGTGTGGGTTTAATTCACTGGAAAATAAAAACAGGGAAAATCACAAATATAGCAATGGAGAAGGAAATAAGAGTGCGAAGGTATGATGGCGAGAAGATAGAAAAGGTTGTGCTGAAAAGCAGTGATGGCCAGGCTGGCTCTCTTTAACAAGCATGACTAGACAAAGTATGAGCTACACAGGAAAGACAAAATACAAGTAAGAAGTTGGATGTGGTGACATGCTGATGATGTGACAATGCATCAGGAAATACAAAACCAGTTTTCAGATAAAACAGAATAACCTTGGGTTCCATATAATTTTGGCAAAGGGCAATTAAAAAAGCTGAAAGTCAAGCTAGAGATCAGTTGCTGATTACACTGATCAATTTGGATGCTGAGAAAGACCTTTCTAATTGTTGATATATATTAGAGAATGCTGTTATTTATGAGAGAATTTAGCTGTTCAGAGGAGTCTGGATAGTAAAAACTAATTAGTAAGGACTGATGACCTTGTGTTCTTGCTGTGATAATTAGCAGATTCTTTATCCAGGACAAAGTGAGAAGAAATAACAGCACAATAGCCTTTTTGTGATGAACAATTAAAACACTATAGAAAAGCTGATCATAATAAATAACAGTGGAACACGTCATCATTTAGAAGCAGGAAATTATTTCATTAACTGGAATTAACAGTTGAAACTAAAAATAGATGTGTTTTGGAATGTCTCTAAGCCAAAGGTGTAACAGCAATTTGAAGTTTATTCTACAAGAAGTGGTACATTTCTGAGACAGGACATTACATCTGAGGACCTATAGATATACCCTCAAAAAGACATTCAGAATAAGTAAAAAGCATACATAACACAATCCAAGTAATGAAAAGGATAAAAATAACACAAGTTTAGACAAAAATAAAGTTAATTTTTTTTTTTAAAGTTGGGAAAGTTTATAAGGCATGCAAAAGTGATGTAAATAAGGCATTGATATTATAAATAACACAGGAATGGACAACAATAATGAAAAACTTTTAAATTTATTTTAAATAAGTAAGATTATATTGACAGGATAGCTAATAAGAATGTGAAAATGAAAATTTTTACATCTGTAGTGAAAACTTCTGGTACTGTCAATTGTCAAATTAAACAATGAAGACTTTTCTGTTCAAATGTACCATAAATAAAATTCAACCTGTTTTCCCTCATGGAGATGGGATAGAACTTACACAGAAGAAAGACTCAAATGTCTGATTTGCATCAGGCCATTATTCTGAAAAAACTGCACATCCTGGGGCCCCCCAAATTTCCTAGAGTGAACATGTGTGATGCCAACTGTGTATTGCTGCAGATATCTCCATGCTCAGGATGGTGTCTTGTCTCTCTATCCCTATTTAGTTTGTAAGCATAGATGCAGCCTAAAAGCACAAGGACAAATATGAATTAGAGTACTCTACAGTTTGGAAATAGGTGAGAATACAAAAGGAAATAGAAGTAAACTTCTGGGAGAAAGAAGGAACTCAACTGGTTTTAGGATGAGTTAGGTCTTTTAGAAAGGTTTTTTTTTTGTTAATGATTGTCTCAATGGGTGATACAGGATCAGTTCTGTTCCTTTCGGTATCTAATTTCTCCTTCAGGAACCTGAGAGAATTATCTTCACAACAATTGAAAGATCTATAATTTTGAAAACAGAGTAATGAATACTACTAAAAACTTCTGTATAGGAAACAGAAAGCAATATAGGTTAAAGCCTGAAGACTCTTCTACTTACTGTTTAAAACCTCCTAAGGGACCCCAGATACACTTCTGTAGCACATACAAGATGCAATGATATTGCACAGAGCTTTTGTTCTTGCTTTGTATAGATTTGTGGTAGTGCATCGAGTCCATGGATATCCAAAGCTCTCAGCTATTTGAAAGGCAAAGGACCATACAAATTGCATTTGCAATTTTTCTTCTTCATATTTAGACAAATAAATTACTATTTTCATTGAGAGGAAATAATATGCAATTACGCAATTTTGAATACTGCCTCAGTGTCTTTAATTGAAATCTTAAATTTATGAAGTGATATCTTGTGATTAATTTCATAGCTAAAGCTGAGCTACTTGGGGTTTAGTTGAACCTGAAAACTAATAACTTGGCAAATTAGCTGTAAAATACTGAGGGTTATTTCCTGATTCTGCTAGATGATCTGTCTGAAGAGATCCTGTGAAAACTCAACTACAGCTGTCTCCAATGATTTTTTAAGGAATGAAATCACAATCCTGACATGCAGGAGTTTATTAAGCACTCCTCTGATCAATGGCACTAGCCCCATGGGAAGGCAGATGTGCAATCAATATAATGGGCACATCCCCTCCTCACGTGCTGAGGGTAACTCTGTCTGCCATTCTCTTGATGGAAACAAACGATTTGTATTCATGAAGATGGCAACACCCCTCTGGTAAAGTCTTCCTGGAATAAGGCAGCTCCTTATTCCCAGGTGACACTCTGCTGTGTAATAAATCTGGGTTATTCCAAAGGGAAGGGAGAGCCGCAACAGGATGTACACAGTGAGAAAGTGTTCAGGAGAGCATCTTTACAGGAGAAGGCTTCAGAAGTTCTACCCAACAAGTAAGAGTATTTCAGCCTTAAATCAAAAATGTTCAGGGCATGTTCAGCCTTAAATCAAAAATGTTCAGGGCAGAGGTCTTCACTGCTAGCTGATTCCAACAGTCTTTCTCTATTTCTCTAATTTTTCTCTGTTTTAAAGTCCCCTGAAAATGCACTGGCCAGAGAGAAGGTGAAAATAGAAAGGACTTGTGGAAAAGTGAGAAGTCTGAAGGCCTGTCCTGGAAACAGTAATCTTGTTTCTGCTATTGTGGAAATTGAATATCTTTTCCTTTCTGAGCACAAGATTCTGGAGAAAGTTCTATATCCTGTGGCAGACATTTCACTGCAGATCCCCGTTTCTCAGGAATGGAAAAAGTTCAGTGAAGGTTCTCTGATTTGGAAGATAGTCTGTGTGCCTATTTCTAGCAAGGAAGAAAATGCTACACTTTCTTTATAGGTTGACACAAGAGGGATGAATTATCCTGATTTTCCTTCTGATATATCTCTTGTGGATTTTTCCACAGAGAGGTATTATCACAGAAATAGATCCTGGCTGAAATCCCAAAATCTCAACTATGAAGAACTGCCTGCAGTCATAATGCAATTGCTCAGGCTGAGGTTCTTAGCTTCAAATAAGAAGCTCGAATTTTGAATAAGACAATTTTGTAAAAATCCTTTTTGAAATCAAAATAAGAACTGAACAGATATGAAGTGATTCTTTGAGTAGTCCTGACTGAGGCTCTATTCCACAGAAGAATTAAACCAACATAAATTTCGGTAGGCTCTTGGATTTGTTTTTTCAGGTAGATCATGTGGAAATCCTTAAGGATGAATATTTCAGGAAAACAGATCAGTTTACCATCATAAATAGGTAAAATACACTGAAGGCTAGCAACTGTTTCTTCTTTCTTTACTTTCCAGTGTCAAAATTCAGGATTCCCCCTCTGAACATTAGATAATGCAATTAGTGTAAATGCATGTCCTGCTATTTTACAGCCATCCCAAAGACCTATGTATTGGTCATGTTTCTTTAATCTGTGATTGCAGCACAGGGAAAGGCAATGTTTCATGGATATTGCACAAAGCCTTAAGAGAATTTGTTGTACTGCATCTTTAATTCAAGCAGGGAATATTAAAGGGACTATTAAAGATGTTGGCCCTTTTCCTTTTTTCAGGAAGTATGACCTTAGGTAGACACCAATAGGCTTAGCTTAATGACGAGATCTGAAAAAAATTGTATGATTATAACATCAGTGACCATAATAGAAAAAGCTAATGAACCTATCAAACTTATCATTAGTTTTAGACACAGAGAATAAAGCATGACATTGGAGTGAACCACAGACTGTATTATATCACCAGAAATTATATGGTCCTCATCATATCTGAATCAATAAAAAATGCTATTTAGTCTCCAAAAACTTTCAGAGAGTCATAATGTATCTTATTCCCAAATATATAATATCTGTTGTTTTGCTGAACACTATTCCCAACGCCTAATATCAGTGAAACTGCAGTGAGTTATTTCTGAATACGTGAGAAATACATTTTCCTCACATAAAAAAAATCCAAACTATTTCTGCTCCATTTGTTGAAAACAATTTTTAAAAATACTAGAAAATATTCTATGTTTCTAGTCAAGCAATATATAAACCACTTCTAGTGAATGCTATGAAGAGGAAATGATACCTGTATTTATAGAAAATGTAAAGTCTGCCAACTGACATTTTTTGTACATCTCAAATTATTTATCCCACTGCAATCTTTTCTGACAACAAGGTAATTGCTTCAATAATACAAAAACTAGAAAATAGCTTTTGCCACACAAATCTTAGTAGTACATAAAATAGAAAGCAGGATATAACTGTTGAACAGAAAATCATATTATGAGCAGCATATTTCTTCTACAATTTTTTCAGTATTGAATTTAAATGATTATTTGTCTTACTCCTGAACATATATTTTTTTATTCTTTGTTATCTAAAAAGTTCCAAGTATATTTTATACCTATTAGTAATACTCATTGTTACAAACACTACTTTGGATAACAAACACTACTTTGGATCACATCAGAGTTACTTCTTGTCTTCAGATGTAAATAAAAAAGAGATCAGAAAAGAGTGACAAACATTGAAGCTCAGACATCAAAAAGGATGAAAAATTTGTATCAGCCACGTCAAAAATATGTGTAGGTCAACAGTGCTGGAACAATGGCTGCAATATGATCAGAGAAAGAGGGTAGCTAATGAGTCAACAGTGATATTGGGTATCTTACATATCAGGTGGTTCGATCACTGTGAAAAATATATTATTTTATCTCAGGCTGTTCTGCAAGGAAACTCCTTTGCTGTAACCCTAAAACAAGTCCTAAAAAAACCCATTTTTCAGAAAGCTCTTTGATGTGTCTCCCTAGAACACAAAACCAGGACCCCTGTCTGCCCTTCAGGAACAGATCAACACATTAGAAATGTAATGAGGAACATTAGGCCAAGGAAGAAATCTCAGGCTCTGCGACTATAGGGGAATGTGAATTCATGTTGTTGCTGAGCGAGTGAACTACACCAGAAAGGTGGAGAAATGCCCTATTGTATGCTCCACAGTATATATAGAAATATGTAGTATTTTTGCCTCCATAGCTTGTCTTGAGAAAATTTTCAGTCATATTGTGGTAATAAACCAAAAGACACCCAAGATTTCCTTGACTCACGTCCCAGTTTCAAACAAGACAATTTTTGGACACTCGTCAGTCCCAGTGCACTGCAACAGGTGATACAAGTGAGAAGTGTGGTGCCCAATAGCCTGTCATGGCAAATCTCTGGGGACATTTACCCAACTTCCCAACCACTGCAAGAAGCTGGGCCTCTATAAAATGTTCATTGATGTGAAATTACAAAAGCAAACATGCCTGTGACAACATTGTTGGGCAGGTGTGATGTAGAAAGCATCCTACAGCCCTATGCCTCCAGTGAGCACCCTGGCCATGCCCCAGCATCACCAGAGGACACCCAGCCTGGCTGGATAGGAAGGGTCCTCTGTTCCAGAAAATCAGGAGGTCAGGACTGTAGAGTGTCTTATGAACAGCATAGAAACATGGACAGAGGGCCAATGGTAACAACAAAGGTAATGAGAGGGACAAACCTTGGGTCTTGATGCCTTTATGAAAACGTGCACCCCAGGCCTAAAACAGTAAATGCTTCACAGCAAACACAAGGTGGGACACCCCAAATACTGGTGCCTGTGACTTCAAGGATATAATAGCAGAGTCTTAAAAAAAAAATCTTTTGCATCGCATTTCACTACAGTGTTAGGTATCACCTCCTACTCAGTATCGCCCCAGGGCAGGACTGACTGAGCACCCCAGAGAGGTATTGCTCATCCTGAGCTGACAGAATGGCACTAAGAAGCCACAAACGGAATGAATGCTCCATTTACTGCTGCAGTAAGGGCTATGAAAGAGGTGTGCGGAGGCAGGGGACATATATACAAATATTAAAGCTTTTTTTAAAAAATCAAAGACAAGAGATTCTTTCACAGTTTGCTGCACCCATCATCAGTGATGAGATATTGATGTAGCATGACACAAATAAAGAAATACAACAATAATAATCTCTTCATCTTGTTCAGTTTTTCATGTTCCCCCTAAGTGTCATACCTTCTTGCGAGTATTAAGGTAGAATAAAGGAAGTAAATGACAGTTTCAGACTGAGTGTTTTTGATACATACAAGCTGTTACAGTGGAGGTTTATTGTTTCAATTTTTCTTAATACAGAACCCACTGCTGCTCCCATCGATGTCAAAGCTACGAGTTTGTCTGTATCAGAGATTCTTGTTGCGTGGAAACATATTAAAGAAAGTCTAGGAAGACCACAGGGATTCGAGGTATGAACACAGAATATCATAATGAGAAGTCTTGCTGCTTTTGCGAGTGTTGCATTCTGTTATCATGTGCAGTAGTGAAACTTCAATAGGAATTATACTCGTTTCAGCATATGTACAACTAGCTCTGGAACAACAGTCACAGCTATAGCGCCAGAGCGTTTTTTATTTATTTTTGCTTGAAAACTCTTCAACACCAGCTCTTATAACATCTCTTTGTCACTTCAGAAAGAGCTGTAAGAACTGCAAGTGACCCAGCATGCATCATTCACAGGCTGGGGAAAATTGGGTATTGACTGTTTCCAGCTCTAAGCGACCAGCTGGGACTTGTTCCTTACTGACAGCGATCAGCGCAGAGGAAGGCGAGAGCCTCTGCATCCGTGTGCTCTCATCCCACAGTGACCGAGGGACATCTGCTGGGCAGAGCGTAACAACAGGATGTCAGGAGGGGAAGCAGCAGCTGCACAGCCCATAAATAAAACTCTGCTTAGAGACAGCCCTTCCTGGCAAGGGACCTCCTTGCACTTTTGGATACAGTTTACAATCCAAACCTCCAGGAACAGATCAGATCTAGCAGCACACCTATCTATTCTTTCGGGCCAGCACCACCCACCCTGACCTTGTGGATCAGGCTGTGCTGATCCTCGTGAAATAGTCCAGCTAAACCAAATTAGCTGATTTTGGGATGCAGGTTATTTGTCCTGCTTTAGACCTTTAGACAGTGCTGGCTCATTCCTGATTTTCTACAGTAATGCTGAAAAGAGAGTAAACATGTAGGTCTGAGGAAGACACCAATCATGTGGGTGTCTAAAGATATCTTGTGATGTACTAGCACGGGGTGTCTCCCTGGTAGCATGTCTGGGCAAACCCAGGGGCTGCTGGCTGTCACTGATAGACTTTAGAAGAAAATGTAGGTGTCTGGGCAGCACCAGAGCCAACACATTCTCCAGCTCAGCCTCAGGCTGGGCAGCCATGACCAGGACAGGGGATTTACCCCATAGCTCAGATGCAGCCAGTTAACAATTTTTTTGCCTGTTTCTGCAGCCTGTTGACATATTTGATAGCAATATCTGTATTACTAACTAGCACAGTCCAAATGGGCTGTGACTTCTGGCATGTCCCCTCAGGTCTAGAATTTGTTCACATCTTTTTCACATCTACGTCTCCATGCTGATCTCTGCTAACCCTCTGTCAGTTTTCTTTCATTGTTCTTTTCTCCCACTTCTTTGTTACATTAAATACATTTTCTTCCTTTGCACATAACTTGCTTCATGCAGTGAAAGTGATATTTGACCATTTTACCTTTAAACCTGATATCTATAAAGAGAACAAAACTGTATCTGATAGAGATGATATTCATCTTGCAAATACTATTCCTCTCCATGGTGAAGTGTTCCACTTGTTACTAACCTGACTTCAATCTTGATACCAGTCTTTTATCATCTGAAATAACTCACTTGCTGCACTCTGCCTTTTTTCTTTTCAGAAAGGTGGCTGGTTTGTTATTTTTTCTCAGATATCTTAACATCTTTTAGATTATACCTACTGTTTTCACTCTTATCCTCATTCCATCGATCAAAATGATTCTCAAAATATTCTATTAACTTTGCATTACGTATTTTGAAATAAAAAATAGATTTTCTTTCTAAAATTGAAATTTATTTCCCTAGAAACTTATTCTTTCATAATGTGAATGGATTTTGCATTTACCTGCTTGTCACATAACACTTCCCTTAGCTCTACAGGTGTGTTTTAGCAATAGATGGCTGTTACAGGTAGGACAGTGGGCTTGCTTTGAGTCAGAGGTGGTCTTCTCCCCTTGGAAAGTGCTCTGACCTTTAAAGTTTAGCATACTCTGACCCAAAGAGTAATACTTTCCATCTCTGTGTCTCTCATGGATTTCTCAGGTACATATTTGAAAATGCCCTTTGATACAGGAGAAGTTATTAATGGTGAACGTTATTAATAATTTGGCTCCACACCAGGCTGCATACCAATTTTAGGATATAGCATGATGATTACAGAGTAAATACTTCAAACCAAAGACCTGCAGTTGACATAACAAAAAAATGAAATATAAAAATACGTCACTGCTCCCTTCTACCTCCTTCCACAAAGGAATTAGAGGAGACTTCTAAATAGTAGTGCCTTTTAAGGGGCTGCTTTTATCTGGGGAGATGACGGTGTTTTTTTCTCCACACCCCACCCGCCCCATCCTGCCCTTTCTGTCTATGTTCATTTAGCCAGAATTCCTCTGCCTACTTTCTGACAGACAAATCTTTCACGGAGTAGTTTGCTCTTTTCTGTCTTCACAGGAATAATTACAATCTGAGCAGCACTTACTCAATAAACATAAATGTTGCTGCTCTGCATTATTCAGCAACAGAGAATACCATCTATGGATGGTATTGCTAGATCTTTTCAGTTCCATTTTTGGGAAGGATTTAATCAAAAGGAGATAACGAATTATAGGATCAGTATAGTGAGTCAGTTCATTACAATATTCACTTAAGTACACTAAGTCCACACTATCAGCCCAATGCTCCTAACATACTGACAGTTTGCCTTTAAAGCATCCCCGCAGAGCAAAAAGGAAAGGAGTTTGTGTAGGAAGACATTGGGGCTAAAATCTGTCCCTCCAAAAAAAACCCTGAAGTACAGAACAGTTTTATATTTCCATATTATTTACTTTCTTAAGAGTGTCTTTCACTTGTTGTGAAGACTTGTTATTTCAGAACTGTTTCTGAAAGTTCATAATTTTTACAGTGCCATGAAAAACAAAGCCTGTACTATTCCTTTAATCCACAAACAGCAAATAGATAATGTACAGAAATCAAGTAATTTGTATGAAAGTATGAATGAATTATCCTTTTTTTGGTTTTCTAATTGTTTCCTAATGCAGAATTATTGCGGACCACAAGAGTTGCCCTCAGTTCAAACTGAATGCAAAATAACCTGACTAGGCACTCTGTTTTCATGTCTCAATTCGTATTCTGCCTGCGGCCATCACAACAGTGACAACCTCCTACGCAGTCTTCACATTTCTGGCCTTTTGGCAACAGCATTATAAAAGGGGCAGCTATTTTCTTAACACTTGAATGTTTGGGCTTTAATCAACAAAAGTGACAGAATATTTACCACATGTGGACAAGTTCACAGTGACCCACTTTCAATCTGGCCCTGTTTGAACTTTGTAGTAAGGAGTAATGAAAGGCAAAGGAACTTGTCCAATTTCACGTTGTCATCCTTGAAAGGCAGTGTTAACTGCTATGCCACATGAGTTTTATGCAAGTACTGCTGCACTCATTTGCATCTTCCAAAGCACATATTATTCCTGACTTAGTACAGGTTTGTCAGCTGTCTGCCTGACCTTACTAAACATATGCCAGCTACAGTCTGATAAAGTAGAAGTAACTCAAAAACTTTTTTTGGAATTGTGGAAAAATATAGTGTGTTGTTCATACTTATTGTTTGGAATCTATAAGCTGAAGGTTTTAAAACCTATTTGAGCCTGAGGCAATATTTTCTTTGTCATTCACTACTGGTAAGGAAGGAAAACAGAAAGAATAACTGACTTGAGGAAGGAATATTTTTCTTTTCCAGAAAGACAAGTCTCATACTTCAGTATAAACAATAAAGATCATGCCTTTTTTGCTGGAATTCCTCTAAGGGATAGGAGTTGGCTAATATAATCAGAAGATCAACTTGAAACAAACAAACAAACAAAACCCAAAAATAATTTTTAAAAGTTTAAAAATGGGAAAAAAAAGAAATTGTGAATGTCATTTTCAGAGAGGATTACTTAATGTAATAACTTGGTTTACCAAGTATTTTGTCTTCAAAGAGAATTGCTCAATATTTTTCTGTTTCTCAGCTGCACTTTTTCTATTTTATAATGGAAGAGATAATTATATCTATGTGGTACTGGATTTTTTTTGTTTTGTTTTAATTTAGTGAAGAACACGTTGAGGTAATTTGGAAATAGCACATGGTTATTTTAACAACAGTCTGGAAAAAGAAGACAGAAAAAAAAGAACTCATTTTTCTCTCACCTGAATATCAATTTACCAGACTCACTTTTGGAATTAATGAATTTTCCCAAACACAAAATAAAGAATTGGATGGGTTTATATACAAGTCAATTTTGCCTACGTAGTTACTCTTATTCTGATCCAAACCCCTCCAAAGTCCTGGAGACTTGAATCAGGAGTTTATAGCAGAGCAGTACTACTGCTTCTCATGCTCTCAAAATATGGATCACACTCAGATCTTTCATGAGTGTTTCAAGAGTGAAATATCCTTTGCAATGTCCATATCGTGAGTTGATTTTTATGGTTAACAAAGAGTTGTGAACTGTTCAGGGGTTTTATTACCTGAAATCACAAAACTTAGATAATGGCTAATTCTTCATAAGAAAATGCAACGAGATATTTGACGATGGTTCTCAAGGTTGAGGTACAATATCAGTTTTCATCCCCTGGGTCTGCAGGACCATGTGGACAGAGTACCTGAGGAAAGAGGCAGAGAATGCAAGTTGCTCCAGAACATAGGAGTGCTGCACAGTGTTTTGTTTCTTGTTTTAAATCAGCAATTGTTTTGTTGAGAGGCAAGGAACTGAGGTTGATTGACCTTTTTGCAGGAACCTCGCATCTTGTTCTGAAGGACAGTCACACAAATGTCATGAAATTATACAAAAAGCACCTGTTGTGTCCTAAGAGCTCCCTTATACCATTTCATCAATATTTTCATGTCTTCCATTTGCCAGTTCAAGGAATTGATAGGTTTTCTAATAATGCTAATTAAAGTACTTTTTATGAAATCTGAATGACAGTGTACATTTTTCAGCAGTTCTTTCAGCTCACCACTCTTTCTGCCCTAGTACTTTCTATACTCTGAGATCTCTTCAAGTCCATTTTCAATTATGGCAGTCCTGTTGACGTTGATAAGTGCTGAAAGAGCCCAGGAAATTTGTGTATTTTGTCTGCTTTGATTCATTCTACTTAATTGAGGCTCTTACTTCATGTGCTTTATCTGTAGCTTTAATTTTCTGCGGTCAACAGAAAACTATCCAGCCAATAACTCTGACTTTACTGCATTTAGTGAAGAGGACCTGCAATTAGATCAGATTAAGTTATGGCAAAGAATGCATAACCTAGAAATCAACTTAGGAAAAGAGTAGTACCATTTAAGATACTTTTAAACTAAAACTTCAAGGAAGTTGTCTGTAACTATCAGACGTAGAAAAGTTTTAGACAGAAATAATTTTTTTTTTTTTACTAAGATTTGCTTTTAACTATTGCTTAACCCATGAACAGAGCAAAACAGGTTTCTCCTCTCCAGCTCAAAGGGATGGTTCTCTGGGAATCAGGTATAAAAGCTTGCTATTCTTTGGCTAAAAACAACAGAAAGTCCAGCAAAAATGTAAAACCTCACAAACAAGAATGCATTAAAGAGACAACATGCTTTCCTCCCTGTTTTTTCTTTCATTTTTCAAATATGGACTACTTTTTTGTGATTTATGCTTCATGCTATTATAAATATTAAAAGTTATCGTTAATGAAAACCTGTTTTGTCTTATAGATCCATTCTAAAAACTATAAATTAAGGTTATAGAAAATAAGATTTAAAAAAGAACCAACAAAGGCAGAGAAGTGTAAATAAGCAAACTCTCTGTTTTAAGATATATTACCCACACTTTAAATCATCAGAAGCATCTTCATTTCAGTTCAAATCAATGTAAATTCCCACACCATCTACCTCACTCAACAATCGTTGGAAATCTCTTTGTTTAATAACCGCTTCATCTTTTAGTTCCTTTGGTCATCAACAAATAGATGCATATGTTACCATGAAAAAAAAAATTGACATCAAAGTTAATTCATGAACATTTCATTAACATGAGACATGGTGTGTCCTGTGAATAAACACAGCTACTCATAACTTTGCTCCTGGCTTTCTGGAAAAAGAAGGAAAACTTCAGCTGCATTTCCTGAACCCCTGCTACTGTTCACCTGTGTAAGCTTAGTCAACTCACTTTTCCTCTCTGACTATTTTCTTGTTGGATCCTCAGCAGACTACACCATCTGGGTGATAGGGTCCCCAGAATAGTTTCCCTCTCACTGCCTGTTCATACAGTGCTCAATATTGTGCAGTTCTCACCATTGTAGCATAAAACTTGTAAAGATACATCACAAGTAAGATGAAAGGAATCTGACTGTCCAAGAGATACTAAGCATTGGAGATTCAATTGTTGGATGTGAATAAATTGGTTCCTTTTTCGTTTCAAGGAAAGAAAACAGATTCTGAATAGGTATTATTTCAGATATCAGTAGTTTTGGTCAAGTATTCATCCAGCAAAATACCTCAGTGAATCACTCTTATTTCAGAACAAGTGATGACTGCTGCTAGATTTGTGAACTGAGATGTAATTCTTCTAAGAATTAAAGCAATATTTCAACCTGAGATAATGCAGGCACACACACACAAAAGACACTTACTTGAATTTTACGGTTGAAAGAGTGGACTAGGAGCTGGCACAAGCTGATATATCCTCAATCAAAGCTAACAGAGACGCTTTTCTCAAGTGAAGATAGAAACTCAAATTTATATTTTTGAAAACAGATTTTTTCAGATTTTTTTTTATGGCAGTCCTAGTGCAATTATAAAAGGTTAGCATTGTGCTTATTGGTCTTCTTTTCCTGTGAATTCCTTGGTTTTTTTGGTTCTCCATTTCCTGGGAGACATTCTGAAGAGTTCTGTATTGTCTGTGACCTTTTATCTCAGAGGGAAAGTTATACAGATACAATGTAAATAACTTATTAAGAAATAACCAACTTCTCACAAAAGGTCAAAATGTGGAAGAAATGCAAGTAGGTCTCAGCATGAATAACAGTAAGCTGAATATAGATCTTTGAGTGGCATGATAGTGACATCTGCTCTTAGGGAAAATAGGGCCCCATGAGAAATATCTTACTTGTGTAGCTCACCCAGATGCATTCAAAACAAACAGTACTGCTTTTCTCCAGTTATACCCTGCAAATACCTGGTCCCTGAGGAAAGAGACTGGCCAAATTCTCAGCTCAGCTTTATAACCTCTTTGAGATCATGATAAATTTAGTGAAGGCACCTGAGAATAAGAATTAAGAATGACCAAGATCATTTAGGGGTTCATTTTATGTCCGAAAAGGGGGGGCATAAACATCCTAAAAGTTCATTTACCAGAAACCTGATATATCCAAGAACTAAAACTGAATCCACTTCCTTCTTTTTCTTCTGTTAAGATTTTTCAGATGATTGAAATATTTCTGTCATTGCTCTGTCATTGTCTATTCATTGGACTGATAAGAAATCTCCTGGCTTTGAGTTGCACCAGGCCAGGAGGAGAGTATTGCTCACAACACTTCTTAACTGATGTGGTCAGAGTTTTCCAGGGTGAAGGTTGATATTCTGGTGATCTACCAGAGAATGAGCTCTCCTTGAATGGTCTTCAATGATGAGCTCTCCCTGCCAGTGCTCACCCTCTGCTCTTCTGCCTTATAGTGACCTCTTCTTGTGCCAGTACACAGGGCCTTCGGGTCACACCGTGATATTCTGAGTCTGCCATTCTGGAGAAGTGAGCACTGCATGGCTTGAGGTCAAGCTGCAAATCCCATATTGTTATGGGGCCCAATGATCAGAAAAAGGCACAGGATAACAAGTATAAGCAGCTGGAAGTATGAGCTTGCCAGGTGCCTATATTAATCCTTCATTTGGTTCCTTGTTGGCAGGTCGATTACTGGAAGGACATGCAGCAGGAAGAAGCAGCAGAAAAGGTCAAAACGGAGGGAAATGAGTCGTCCATCCTTCTGACAGGATTAGAAGGAAACACATTATATCACCTAACAGTGAGGGCATACAATGCTGCAGGGTATGGACCACCTAGCACTGCTGTGCATGCAGCTACCAAGAAATCCCGTAAGTAATCCCAATACGTTTGCTATAAGGGAGAAGTCAGGGAGCAACCTCTGTCCCCTCGGGTTTTTATTTAATAAGAGTGTATAATAATCAAGAATCATGTATACCTTTGATTCATGGCTTTGCTTTGATGTTTAGACATTAATTCATATGACTTTGCATTTGTAACAAAGGTTATTTTCCTAGAAAACAAGGTATTTTATACAAAGGGAGAGAAAAGTTCAAGTTCATATGCTTTGTTGAATTTATGGGGAGGGCAGAACAAATACACTATAATCTACTAATTTACACTACTGATGAAAAAATCTTAAATGTTCTATCTGGAGTTGGGAGCCTGCTAACACTACCAGATTTGAATTTAATGAAAGATTAAAATATTTTTCTTTTGGTTTTAAAGAAACGACCTATAAATATATATATATCAGTACATGTCATATTTTCTTCTCAGCTCCCAGCCAAGCACCAGGCAATATTATGTGGATACAGGATGGCTCACATGTGTCTCTTGGGTGGGAGCCAGTCAGACCTCTAGCTAATGAATCTGATGTAATGGGATACAAGGTCAGTGCTTCCATTTCCTTGCTCACCCTTGTCTCTTCCAAGCAACTGCACCTCTTCTTTGTTGCTTTTTTCCCTTTCTTGCTCCTCTGTGCAAGTAAAGCAAATTCTGTACACACTGTCCCCAGTCAGTGTTCACCATGAAAAGCAATAAATAAAAATAAAATGAGAGAAATGTCTCAACGTATTTTTGTGTTGTGATTTTCAAATTCTGAACTCTGACTACCCTCTATCTGAGGAGGTCAGTCCATCATTTCTGAGTCAGGACTGGCTTTTAATAATATCAGACTGTAATGAAATTCCTAATAACTCTTTAATTCAACTGTGTTTGCAGGAGGATTTAGAGAAATGCAGAATAATGAGACATCTTTAATCTACATTAAAATTAATAATTTTATGAAGCAAGAAAACAAATACTTCTGTTTGTTTTGTGATCATGTTGGTGATGTTCAAAAGAAGTGATAATAACATCTGGGATTTAAAGTTATGAAGTTTTAAAGATTAAAATCCAGATTAACACTTAAACAACAAGTCATAAAAACCAGACTTCTCTACAATACTTTAAACCAAAGCAGAATGATTTCAGTGTTTTTAGAGAGATGTGGGGTTTGGGCTTTTTGAAGTCCACATCAAATAATTTCTATAGGCTACAATATCATATCTCCTCTGATATATTAGGAAATATCACAAGAAAATGCAAAATGGTTCAAATAAACCAGAAACTCTTCTAACTTTTATCAGAACAGTTGATACTCAGAAATAGTAGAGTTGACTTCTTTGGTTTTTCACACTTCACTGACTTTTTCAGTTTTCTTTGGGAACAGAAACTCTTATGCAGAAATACAAAAAAGACAGCTATGTACTGACTTATTTTCCTCCCACACACCATAAATTTGTGTTGATTTTCACAGGAAATGCAGGGACTGATCTGAACTGTTCTCAGCTGACTTAACCAGCTAGGGTAAACACAGAAAATACATTATTCAGGATATTTCCTTCACATTTGAAGTTGGGTTCTTGAGCCAAAAATGTGAATAACAGGAATTTTAGGATAAGAATTTGAACTAAATGGAATTCAAAATACATTTTGAAATTTTGGCAATAAAGTTGTGTAACACCTAATGCTGGAGAGGGCAAATGCTCAGTCTTTCCTCTAGATCATAATCTATGTCCTTTCACATTCATTAATTGCTATTATACTTTGCTATTACTGTTTTGAAGCCACTGCAGGAAGGGAAGAGTAAAGGCAGATGTCTGTTCAAATGCAACACCAAGAAATCCTTAATGAAAGCATGGAACACTTAACATTGCAGTGGCTGTGTTATCTACACAAAATGTCTGGTACAGAACTCGAATGTCCCTTGTGACCACTATCTGCTTTATCCAACACAGGTGTTATTTCGACAAGAGGGCCAGAGCAACAGCCAAGTTATAGAAACACAGAAAACCTCTGCAGTGGTACTTCTTCCTGATGTTGGTGTCTACATCATTGAGGTCTGTGCAGTCAGTGAAGGAGGGGATGGGACTGCAAGTCCCCAGATTAGAGTTCCATCTTTTTCAGGTAAGGTTGCACTTATATTTGAAAGAGTAGTGATTACAGTAATGCTCATTAACTCTACTATTAACCTGAAAAACAATGTTCTCACAATTCTTTAGCTATTACATATAATCATTGATCTGAGTCTTTAGTTCTATACTGAAAGAAAGGTATCTAGTGCCACATGAGGTTTTTGAGAGCATCTGAGGCAACCATGTGAGACTAATGAACAAAGATGATTTATAGGAAACATCTCCCTTATGAGGAAAACACATGAAAACCTGTCCAAGCTATAGATGTTTATATGTGTGCTAGGTGTCTCAAATAGCAATAAAGTCTGCTGGGATGCAATCCATGGAGACCAGCAGTGGAGCCTTGACAGCAATTCACCTAAATCTTCTGAATTCAAGAATTATGACATAAGCACCTAAGGACATCTGCAATGTCCTTAGGCATCCCAAAAAGAGCTGGCAGATAAGATGAGGGACTTAGGGGATACACACATCATTCTGGACCACCAGCCAGAGGTGTACAATACAACACAGCTAAAAATGGCATGTATTTAGGTAGCTGAACTCGGTGTGTGTGCCTGCTGGAGAATAAGCTGAATTTCTCTGTAAGTTCCAATTCCTCCCTTGCATAATTATTATTTTATTCAATTATTAACTTATATCAGTATTAAAGTATTGTCATTAGGTAAATTATGATGACTAGTTTCTGTCTCCTCAGTTATTGTGATATGTTGACAGAATTTAAAGTATCAATATTACACAAGTAAACAAAGGATGGGCGAATTAGTGGCAAGAACAACAAAAAAATAACGTAGTCTCTGCCCAAACATAACAACTTTCTTCTGCTAAATTCTAACTTCCTGCTGACATTTTAAAGTTTTACTAAATTTTGCTTTTTAGTCTCCTTAAGGAGCAGTAACCAAAAGATGTGAGCATGAATCTTCAATCTAGAACTACAATTTCAACTCTAGTCTGGTCACAAACCACAGTCCTATCATCAGGATGAAGAAAACACCAATCCCTACTCCATGGAATATTTCTTTCATTCATCTTTCGAGCCATAACTCTAGGCCACAAACTCCATCATCTAATTAGACTGTGCATATCACGTTACTTTCACTTAGGACAATTGTTGTCCAAAGAGACCCAGTCTGGCTCCCTTCCCATCTTATTGCCACTGCTATCCCAGAGCACAGTTCCCCTTAGCATGGCCTTTTGAGGCACTGCTGTGATCAAAAATCAACACTGGACTAATGGGCCAAAGACCACTTTTTCCTCTTGTCAGACATAGGGAGCAAGGGCTAATATTCACTCCCTGTTCTGGGACAGAGATTTGTGACTCAGGGCAGCTTCTGCAGCCTAATTCTTTTTTGGAGATTGAGGCATAAAACCATATATCCTTTTGGAATTTCTTATTAATTTGAGAATGAATATAAGGATCCAGAATGTGAGTTGCGGTAGGTATCATCATAAAATCCCGTATTTGTAGACAGTTCATCTCCTGACTACAGTTCTCACAAGGTAATCTGTTGCCTAAAAATTCGACTTTTGCTGGGGGAAATAGAATATAAATTTTGGGCAGAAGCTAATGTCTAGATGTACTGAGAACTGTTTGCATCATTTGTTTCTTAATTACTTTGTTTTTCATTTCAGGAGGAAAAGTAACAAGTGCTCAGTCCACCTTACATGTGTTGTCTACTTCCTCACCCTCTGTAACATTGCTTTTGGCACTGGTGGTACCTTCGACCTCATGGTGAAGGCTGCAGACTTTGTTGTTGTTGTTATTTGTTTGCTTTAACTTGATGACACCAAGGGATGGAGTTTCATGTCCAAGGAGAAACTGAAAATGCAAGCTGATGCTTAAAGACCCATTGAAATGCCTGTGGTGCACTTAAAGGAGTGTTGGAGACACGGTCAATAATTCATCAGGTTTTTATCTCTTCTTTATTTGTAAAAGTCCTCTGGAGAGGAGACCCTTCTTGGCCCAAAAATATGCAGATTGTATGTAATAAACTTTTGTAAGCAAAGGTAAATTCTGTCAAATGCATTTCCCTTTTTTTAACACGTTCGAATTTGGTGAGCCCAGTCATGTATCATCAGGTGTTTAAACGGAGGTGTCTAGTACAGTACACCTGTATGGTTTGGGAATAAAATCCTTTTTTAAATATAGAACAAAGTTTGATAGAGCTTTGCTTTTGAATACTTTGCTTGCATCCCTGATAAAGGGTTTTTCCTACTGACAAGGAAGAAAAATACAGTTTATATACAAAACCACTGCAAAAGTAAAGAAGAACTTGTTCTGAAAATACATCGTATCTATTCAATTAGCAAAAAAAATTGTCAATGAATACTAGACAGCTTACCCAGAACATGGTAAATTGGAGCAGAAAATCCATTTATTTTATTACCAAGTAAATGGAAAATTATTAAACACAAACATAGGAGGAAACCAGTCAGTTTTTATCAAATACCACAAGATTTCATGTCCAATGAAATTTTCCATAGAAAATAAGAAATCAACTCCTACTGCATATGACAATGAAAATTCCACTGGGCATTTAAACATGCTATGCATTAAGCTACTAAGTGGACGAATAAAGTAATGCAAGGAGACAAACCTGCTTTTCCCAACCTACAGTTGTAACTTCCTTTTTCCTCCGAGTCCAATTTTTGGTAGCATTCTACGCTTTATATAGTTGGTAACCAAGTTGAAGTGTACATGAAAGCATATTATGGAGAGAATATTAACCTTTTTCAGAATGTAATCATCTACATATATACAGACTGCAGTAGGAAAAATCTTGGAGAATTTTGTTTCGGAGAAAAAAGTACTTGGAAAAGTGCTACAGAGGACCATTCTAAATATTTATCTAATTGGCTCTATTTCTATAGCTCACTGGAGATTATTCTTGTAGGTAATGTGTACTATCAGTTTTAATCCCCATTTTTTGCTGTACCAACAGCAAAAATTATTACTCAATAGGCAATCTGGACAATTCTTATACATTGGAAGGCCTTCCCACATACTGGCACCTGAGAAAAATGACTCCCAGGGAAGGTGGTGTGATGTTTGTACAATCATGGTGTTCACAGTGTTATAAAGTAGGGAATTTTGCTAACACATCTAGGGAAGGTGCCTAGGAAGAACATTTCATTGCCTGCAAACAAACAAGTCAAAAATGTTTGACGTGGAAGTCCTAATAGCATGGTTCTTCTCGTGGTCCATCCCTCTAAAATTTTTGATGAAAAGCTATTTCAGCTGATGGGTTCCCAATTCAAAATGCTATTATTTTGCCAGTTCACTAGCAAAATAATTTTTGGCATTTAGCTAATACACTTTAACTGTGCTCTTTCTCAGCTGCTTCAAAACAGCAGCCAAGAAAGCACAACAGAGATAAGAAGGTGAAAAGCTGACTGATGGCTAAACACTTTTGCTTTTGAATATTTTATTAGTAAATTTTTTCAGAGAAAATTCAACTCAAATCTTTATTACCCACTAATATTTTAAATAATTTTCTAAAAAATGGTGTTTAAATTTACTTAGTCACCATGTTGCTTGGAAAACAAAGGCAAGATAGGTAGCTAAGAATAGAAATATACAGAAAGAGGCCTTCTATATCTCTGCTTCTGGAAAAGCCTTTGAGATCAAAGATAGGAAGGTGTAATGTACCTTGCTGATAGAGCAAACGCATAGAGAATAACTAGTTGCTGTAATTATTGCCCTTGTAAAGCAGCAGCATTGTTATTGTGCAGAGAATCTGCATCAGCAATCCATCATCTGCCAAAAGGTTAAAATAAATAAGAATAAAGTGATGAACCAAAAATTCAAATGGCTATTTTATAAATTAGTTATGCATAATTTCCTCTATTTTTTATACAGCTGCTTGCCAATGCAGTTTATTTCAGAGTATTCGAAAAGTCTACATTCACTGCTGGTGGCATTTGGTTAAACTTTCCAATAACAATAAATGGATGTGCTTTATAGGAAGAATAAAAGTCTGATAAGGAGACACAGCTCCATCTAGACACACCTTGCTCTCTAGTATGAAGATAAAAATAGAAATACTGAACATACCATCAGGTAATGTAGTTGTATTGCAGGGACAGAAGGAGGTATGTTTTATATGCAACATGAACAGAATATGTATTTTGCATCTTAAATATATTAATAAACATGTTTTAAATGTTTAAGTACCTATG
Organism: Vireo altiloquus; assembly: GCA_013396875.1. Classification (NCBI taxonomy): domain Eukaryota; kingdom Metazoa; phylum Chordata; class Aves; order Passeriformes; family Vireonidae; genus Vireo; species Vireo altiloquus. The sequence continues at coordinate 476,387 of VZRF01003566.1, read as the reverse complement.
TATTACCTATTTGTTACTTTGTAGAAGATGTTTCCTTATCATGACATTTTTAGTTGCAAGGGAAAGCTTTTTCCTTTTTCATGTAAAAGATTGTAATAGTGCAGTCCGGCGTCACTGAGGAGACTGTATTTTTGTATAATGTCACAAGATCTGTTCAGAAAAAAATAATTAGAAAGAAACCTTGTTTCACAGACCAAAAGAAAGTTCTTGTTATGGCCCATATCAAAATGTTAGATATATTGTATACAATCTGTATATATGCTATATATAATGGTATATACAATGTGGAAGACACAGTAATATAATAGTTTCTGTGTACTGTTCTTGTAACATTAGATCTTTTTAATAAATTATTCTCTTTTTATTGACTTTTATCTTATGTCCTGTCAGCTCCTCAGTTATATTCATAGAATACAAGGTGACACAATTATTTGGTTTTCAGCAACAAGAACCTTTAAATTACATGACTTTGAAGAAGAAAGTGATGAATCTGCAGTAGTGAATGTGGGCAATGTGACCATTAAAATCAAGTAATTTTTGACATAATTTTAATTTCAACTAAATTTGGTTTCTCTGGGTAGGTATTTCTTTTATAACGAAATAACTGAAAGGTGCAAGAAGGCCTGAATTCTCAAAATGAAACCATACCTAAAAAAATTACAATGTAAGTCTGCAATTTAACATCAGAGATAAAGGTTTTCTGAAAAAAAAAAAAAAAAAAAAAAAAAAAAAAGGAAAAAGAAAAAAAAATCATGAACAGAAGAGAGATTTATATTAGATTTTAGGAATAAATTCTTTCCTGGGAAGGTGGTGAGACACTGGTGCAGTTGCCCGGAGAAGCTGTGGATGCTCCATCCCTAGAGGTGTTCAAGGCCAGGTTGGATGGAGTTTTGAGTAACCTGGCCTAGTGGAAGGTGTCCCTGCCCCTGGTAGGGGGTTTGGAGCTGGATGATCTCTAAGATGCCTTTTAACCCAAACCATTCTATGAATTCTATGAATAGAAGTGCTTTATAAGGAAGTCACCAAGGTCAATCCTCTATGTACTGAAATTATTACATAGTTTCTGGGACCTCTCTGCAACTTTCTTTCAAATGTCACTCATACCCTATGGCTGTGGAAGCACAAAAGCACAGTATGGTCATTTCATGTTCAGTTGAAAAGTTTAGTTGCTTTGTCTTATATTTGAAATACTTTGTGCGAATAACCACAATTGAATATCTTTCAAAAATACTCATACCCTTTTGAGAAAAAAATGGGACAATGGATTACCCATTTATAGCAAATATTTTTCTTTTTCTTTGTTTTATTTGAGCTTTTTAATAATCCCCAATCAGTCCTTTATGAAATGCATATTTATAGTGGCAAATGACTTTGCAACACAGTATGAAGTTAAAAAGCCCATACTGGAAATAAAAATACATTGCCAGAGTCATTTGATCTGAGACTTCAATTACAAAATGAGTATGGCTTAAATAGCATATTCTATCAGGACTTCCATTAAATTAGCTATGAATGTCACAGAAAACTGTAATGACCTGATTTTGCTGACATGGAGAACTATGCATATTGAAAATCTATATCCTATCAGAACTTCCACCAAACTGCAACTCCATGGCCATCATCCCCGTTCCTCTGAAGATGAAAGACATTTTACTTCTTAATTACTTCCTATGCTTTTGAGCAAAACAATGTCAAGGATAAGAGAAAATGAACAGCATTGTATTACCATAGGTTAGTTGGCTTTAGGCTATTACAAACAGCCTGACTAAGCATGATAGACAGGATGCTTCAAAAAATATAGATCCTGAGTTTGCTCTAAGAGTTTGCTCTCAATTCCGGTAGAGACCTGACTTTGTCTTTATTGTGATTCATCTTTTTAATACTTTAAACAAGATAATGATAGTGTATATAAATAAAAGCATCACAAGCCTAAAAGAAAAAATCTATGGATAATTGTACAATTTCAATATTCACATTATTTCTTGCAGCTGCCAGGTCAGCTGTAAGGTTCTTACAAGTCAGCTGTTTGAGCAAACTGACAAAAATGTTTAGATGTGCAGCTATTTGTGCTTCCTGTGCTACTTTTCTGCTGTCAGATTATTAACTTAGCACCCCAGCCTGTAAAAGAAACCTTCTCTGTCATCAGAAGAAACAGATAAAGAAGTCTGGGATGCTTTGGTTCATCTTTTATTATGATGAAATACGTAGGTCAGGCTAGAGAAAAATACCCTCCCTTTTGGTATGGTTTGATGTTGGGGTTTTTTTCACTTTTATGCTCAAACCATTGAATTCTAAAAAAACTACAGGATAAAAACATGAGAGTCTTCCTGAAAAATAAAGTTATCAAGATGAATAGCAAAGGCAGGCACCATATGTGTTAATCACAAATAAAGTTAAGAAGGATTTTTGCTTTTTGTACTTCTGTACAAATAAGATGGAAAAATGTATCCATTTCTTTTCCATAACAGAAAACATGTGAATAAAAAGATACTGAAAGCAATTGAGGCATATCTGGGTCAAAGCTTTAGCAAGTACAATTTTACTTTAAGCTGCATTGCTCTGCTCCCTGGCTGAACAAGCATTTCCATTTCATAATGACACCATCTCTTCTCTTCTACAAAAGAGACTTTTTAAGACAGGGTAGTAAAACAGGATAACTCTCCTGATATTTCTTTAAAAATTTGTCATGTGTAGTGTCTGAATGACTTGGTAAAGAAGCCCCAGTTCAATTCCTTACTTTTTTATAACTCATTCCCTTATTCTTGAGTAATATATGCACCCAAATCTATCATTTTGGAGAGAGTCATTCTAGGTGACGATGTTTTATATGTCTGTTTGTTCTAATTAACAAGTTTCACATGTGCTTTAGGCAAAATAACTCAATATTCATCCTGCTCTGACCACAGATAGTGTATGGGGTCCCAGATGATCAGTAGAGGTAAGGCTCAAGCCTGGTATTAGTACTTGGAGAAGGCTCAAAAGCAAATTGTTGATGTTTTCTGGCTATACTACCTTTTTTTCAAGTCATATTAGTAAAAACCAAATTAGCCACGGTACACTGAGTGTCCCTTTTTGCTCCAGTTACAGAAATGAAGAAGCAGTATGTCACACTGTCCTATAAATTTCCCTCCTTTCTTCCGCTGCCCTGTCCTGTAACAAAGTGAAAAAGGGCTTGTGCATGTATGTAGAGGAATGGGGGAAGGAGAAAAAAAAAGTCGGAGGGAGTCCATGGGCACAGTCTCTCAAAAGGATGACATGAAATTTACCCTGCCTCTTGACCTAGCAGTGTTTGCCTTCCAGCAATCCATCTGAAATGGCAAGCCTTTTACCTTCCAAACAGGAGAGGAAGCATTTTTACCCATCTGAGAACACCTGCACTAGATTATCCAAAACACTAAGCTAGGGTTCCACTGCCTTGTGTCAACACTTTCTGGCTTTCCAATGGGAATAGAAGCAAATCCCACAGCTTTTGAATGGGAAGTGAAAGGAATTTCATCACTACAAATTTTTCATATAAAAATCCTCTTGAGTGACTCGGAAATATCAGTCTCTAATGCTCTTAACAAATCTTTGTCCATTTAATGCAGGAGATAACTTTGGCAGCTTGCAGACTGAATGTATTATTACATCAAGGGAAACGGGCTTGCAGTTGAAAAAATTTTGTCAGATTTCTACTTTCTACGACTGAATATTACTGGATCTCTGCAAGTTTGCTTTCCAGAAAGGTAGTTCTTCCTTTTGGACCATTTTTTGTTACATCCAAACACCTCTTGAAAATTTCGGATATACTAAAAGCTAGGACAGTGAAACTCCTCCAGGAAAAGATATCTCCAGCACCTTAAACTTTAGTGTGACAGCATATTGGCAAACATACTCAAGGCATAGCTACTTCCACAGTTCTTCCCTCCGCTAAGAAAAAATTTGCCTTCATAAACGACAGTGAGGTATTTCTGTTCCTTTATGGCTGCTGAACTCTTGCTTACTTCTCATCAAAGAGTACATCTGTTAAGATACCATAAGTATCTAAAAAAGGTATTAAAAACATGGTGGGATGAAAGCCACGAAAACCAGTAGGTCTTTCTTTATAGGCCAGCAAGCAAACCCAACCCAAAACAAAACTCTGTTCCATCCAGATTAATGGTAGGGAAGGGAGTGGGGGCCTAGCACCCTGCAACAACTTAATTTGTTGAATGTAAGTACCATGAGATCTGAAGTGCCATAACAACTTCTGACAATGTTCCTGGTAGGATGCTATAGAGGAGGAATGGTAACCAGGAAAAGGGACAAACAATCTCTCTGCCCATTTTGTGGCTGATGCTGCCATATTTACAAAACTCAGAGGCAAGGTGAGAGATGTCTGGCCACCTCATATCTCCTTTGGAAACCTAAATCTCAACATTACGATGATCCAAAGCCCTTTCAGATAATTAAATGGTAGATAATGCTGAACCACTCATGGACTGCTCAAAATTGATTGAGGGAGGAAAAGGCAGCAGGTACTTTTCAATGCCAATAAATGTGAGATGAAGAAAACCTAAACTGTGAGAACCTAAGGCTGAGTGTGGAACTGACAAGTGAAACTCAGAAAAGGACACTTGAAATAATCTCAAAGGGAGTCAGAAACTCATGGCTCACCATACAGTAGCTTCTAGAATGTAAAAGTTGAGTGTCATTGGGAAGGTTATTGAGAACAAGATTAAAAAAATCCTACTTTTCTGCAAGACAAAATTTTGGTTTTACCACAGTGTTGGTACTGTGTGCACTCAAGGTCTTGGCAGCTCAGAAAGTATCATAATAGAAATAGCAAAGAGAAAGACAACTCAAGTGACCAAGGGTATCAAGCAGAATATCTGCCACCTGGGGAAAGGCTAAAAGGACTAGGGCTCTTCAGTTTGGAGACATGAGGGCAATGAATAATAAGCTATCATACCCCAAAGTACAAAAAAGATCGGTGAAAGACTGACTCTCAAACCTCCTCTGCTTCCTGTTTGGAAAATGTGCTTTAAATTCAAAGATCCTGCTTTATCTGTCCTGTGAATACTGTATCGTTCGCAAAGAAAGCTCCAACACCGAAATGATGCTATTTCAGAATACTCCCCATTCCCAGGGCCAGAGCAATCAAATCTACTCCCAGCAGTGAGACAAGTTAGAAAGAAAAGAGATCTGTGAAATCCTCAGCTGGATCTTTAAAAAAGTTGCAGCAGACAGAAGAAGGAAATGTGTCTTCCTCTGTTTCACAAAGGGACACCCACAAGTATGCATGAGAAACCTATGAACGTACCCACCCCTCCCACACGGACATAAAATTTAGGAGTTGAAACTGGATTTCCAGAATCACAGTCTAGCATTGTCACCAGTGGTTGCCTTTAAGTCTTTATTGTTATTGTTCTAATTATTACTGTTTGGTTATATTCTCATGGTAGCTCTTGCAGACCATCTGTGTTACCTGCTAATAGCTAATCAACTCAAGACTGTAAAAAAGCAATCTTTAGGATCTTCCTGTCCCTGCACCATTTTTTAAGCTATACACAGAACCTGGGAGAGTTTCACGTAAGGCAGCAGAGGAAAAGCCAATATCTGCTCCTACTCTTTTATGGCTAACAGCATTGCATTTAATGCCAGACCATCAGAGACTGGAGGAAATGAAAATACAGCATTTTTACTTCCTCTTTTATACCGAATACACTAAGTGGAATGATTTTGATATAATGTAGTAAAGAGGCCTGATTGATGTAGGTTATAATTTTAAAACTCAGTTTTCTGCTTCTGAGTACACACATACTCACTAATTAACTTGAACAGCAGTTTATAAGACCAGTTTTGACTCTGCCCATTTAATGAACAAAATCCAATCAACCACCCTGTTAGCGCAAATGGAAAATACATGTCTGCAAGAATGATAAATAACTGATTTCCATAGTGATTAGCATAACAGGCCTTGTGGAAAGCTATTTGGCATTCAGCTCTCACTAGCACTTTTTAAGGATTGATACAAGTCTTGGTGTACTTTGCATTGGACGTGAGGCTGATTTAAATAGGAAGACATCTTTCTAGATCTGGTGACTGACATTTTAATTTTAAAATTTTACATTTCTGCTTATAAGAAAATGAATCATATTTTTCAAACTGATGTGGGTGTTTTCACATAAAACATATGTTTGATTCCTTCCATTGAAAAAACTCAACCACTTTTAGGGGTCCCAGATGCTCCAGGCATTATTGCTGAGCTGAACTAACCTCAGGAAAGCTGTGCTGACTTATACTTAAGCAACATGTTAACTTTGAATGCTGTGTGCTCCACTCTGGAAGTTTTTAGAGCCTCTATATTCTTCAGCTTTCTGGACCATAGAGACATCCAGAAATTGAATACAGCAGATGATTCCCTTCATTACAAAAAAAAAAAAATATATATAGATAACATTTTGAATACATTTGAGGTAATTTGAAATGCTGCTGATAGAGGATATCTGTATTTGAAAAATGGGTAATTCAGCTATTCTCTTTAGTTATCCATCTTTCATTCTAATTAGGATGTCCTTTAGTATAGATTGTTCAAAATCCCTGTCAGATACAAAATAAGTTTGGAAAGCTTTGCAGAGGTTACCATGCCTGTCACAGAACTGGCTTAATTGTGGGGAAAGCTCCTCCTGGACTGCAGGGTTCTGAGTCAATAGATCTGCATCGAGTGCTTCTTCTACCTTGCAAGTGGATGGCTTCACTTAAGCCAAAAAGAGTTGAGCTGAAAATAAATTATAAATAAATTCTCCAAGTTGATATGAAGAGCTTGAAGTAACTGATTAGGAAAAACAAGTAACACATATTTTCAACTCATATTTTCAACTTACCCTGTAAATTTAAAGGAAGCATACCTTCAAGGGAGACAGTGAAAACCAGGAGGGGGGGAAATAACCTCTCAAGACACTGTAGATGCAGAAGGGATAAAAAAAAAAGGTTTGAACTGTTCCTTGAGCTCCTAAGGACAGGAACAGGGCTATTGTTCCCAGGTAATATGCAAGATAAATAAAAATATTTCACTCGATGTTTTCAAAATCTTAACTATCTCCACAGCAGCACCTAAATGTAAATGCAAAATGTCAATTCAAGAAATACAGATATGAAACTGGGATCTCACTGAGGATAAATATGATGCAAATGAGAGTGAGAAATTAATGCAGGGAAGCATAATAAAAGAAACTTTAAAATCTCCACTCTTTCGAAGTACACAGTTTTAAATCTTAAAAATTGCATTATACTAGCTGAAAAGAAAAAAGTCCCAGCAAAACAGGAATTAAATTAAATATCTTACTGGTGAATTTGAAATGTCTCTTGGACATCCTTCCATTATTAAATATTTATGGAAGACGTACCAGATACCTACAGGACCCTGTGTCCAAACTTTCCTACCCTTGCCTGTGCATCTCACTCTAAATTTTTGGTCATAAGAAGGAAAGGCCAATGAAAGGTTCCCTTTCTTCATGGTTTCTTTCATGCCTGAAAGGTGAAGACGGCTTCACCCACCAGTAACTCTGCACTGACTGAAGACAAAACACAGACCTTCCTTCTGTCCCTCAACACCAGCACCCACCTGAGCAGCTGCTGAGCTGTATTGCTCCTGCATAGCCTGGCATGACTTGTTTTGGAAAGGAAAATGCCCACCCCACCCTAAAGCCCACTGTGGAGCTGGGCTTCAAAGGCTTGTGAATACTGAACCTGTTTTGAAGGGTTCAGTTTTCATCACTCCTAATACCTTGGAAGGTTTTACTTTCATCACAACCCTAGAAAACAGTTTCAGATGTGCTGCTGGAGCAGTAGCTTCCCTGACTCTCCACTCAAAGTATCTCAGAATAGCCCACGTGCAGCACAAATATATTCTTGTTTACATCATGCATACATGCAGAAGAGAGATGTGTTACACTACTCCTCACTCAGCCAACATTTATAAAAGTGTTCAAAACAGTGAAAAGCAGCCATTGATTTTTTTAAATAAAACCTCTCTGTATATGTACAAAGGCATTCATTACAACTGAAATGATAGTATAATATAAAGAGCTGTTTTAAAAAAGAATTTAAAAACCCACCAAAGTACAAAACACCATATTTTCCACTGAAAAAAAGACTACCTCTCTTAAGACTTTCCAAAAATATTCTGTGCAGTTTTCTGAATCATTTGGCATGTTTCATTTCCAAAGTGAGATTGCAGAATGAAGTCTAAATGCTTGTAGGTTCCTTTGTTCTTAGTTTATTTGAACATTTAGCTTGATTGATTGAAACAAAAACTGAAATAATTTCTCTGCTGTGAAGCACACTGAGGATATCTGCATGTCTCACACCTTCAGGCTAGTGTTTCTCTCTGGTACTCAAGTTCAAACTGGGCATATTTGCTATGGTATTTTTCAGTTAAGCTGGGCATACTGTAGCTAAAAGCAGTTCATTCAGTTTTCTAGCGTCTGTACTTCAGCCCAAGGTTCCCCCCTTTTGCTCCAGGGGCAAAGCAGGAACTTAAAACTTCTTTTTCTGTGATGTAGTGGTTGTGTCTACAATTCACATTGGTTGTCAAGCACACATACAGGCCTGTGCACACCACATGCGCCTAAATAAATATCAGTTGGCACTGTCATGATAGTCTCTCATATTTCCTTGAATTCTCTTAAAAGAACATTGCTTAATGTGTGATATTACAGTGCCTAATTAAGCAAGAAGTGACTGAGATAGATGGTGACCTTTTCCAAGAGATTTTCCATAGATAACGTGAATGAAATGTGAAACTCTGGCACCTGAATGAGAGCTATCAAAAAGGACGACTATTCACTTTTATACTGCCATTCTAGAGCACTGTGAAAATGACCAGGATTTTAAGGCAAGAGCAAAATCATAGTGTGCGACATTTCATTTTCATAACCTTTTCAATCCATGAAAGTATGTTTTTAATGGTATTATCCTCGTAAATTATTAATGGTTTTGCTGAATGTGACAAAATTTATAAGGCAACATTCTCAGCATCATTTATAAGAACATCTATTATGTGTACTGCAGGTATAGGGAGACAATCGTAGCAGAAAAGTGAAATAGTCAAAAAGATATGCAAAATAAGCCGTGATTTGTGTATCACTGCATTGTGTTATTAACTTGAAAAATAGGTCTACTTCAAAGGAAATGTAAGTGAGCTTTGTACAGTTTTCAAGTAAGGCTCAATTCAGAGTAATAATGAACCTATCTAGGCAGAGATGACTTTTCGCACAGAAGAAAATTTTAAATTATCTGTCTTATACTTTGAGCATCTTTCACATGGACCTTGTAAAGATCCTAAATATATATCCTTTAATTGGATGAAAAGGCTTCTGATGCATAGGTAATAGCAAACAGATTTCCAGCATATAAAATCAGTTCAAGAGGACATTTTCTGGTTTTAAATAAAATGGTAAAGTTCATTTCCATTAAAAAAAAAATCCTTTTTTTCCTAATTATCCAAGCTCTATTGCTTTATTTTACTGCTTGGAGGTTTAAGAGATTGACGGGCATTACCAGTGATGATGAGCAAAAAAGTATCCTGCTTAAGGCAGAAGCCTGGAAACTCACCCAACAGGGATTTATTTTCTGTTCTTTTTGTACCTTTCCACATGTCCTTTGAATTCTGGTCTCACATGAAGAAGGCACAGAGTATAGAAATCATATTAGTCTATAAGTCCCACGTGTGATTGCAAATTTGTGAAAAACTACAAGAAATACATGATGGAATGTCCTTCCCTGGTATAGCTCTCTATTTTTAAATGGGCATCATAGGAAGAAGATCTTAATTCTTCTTGAGTGAAGTGACTGTGTCAATGTTGGCCAAGTCAGACAAGCTGTTTCTTATAAGGAGATGAACTGTTACAGTAATATTCTCCACAAGAATAGACATAAGAGCAGAGGAACAGGGAAGGAAGAACTTTCAGGTTGTCACAGCAGGATGTAAAAACACTCCTCAAGAGCTCTGTAATGAAAATGGGGATAAAAACCCAACTTATTTGTGAACTAGCCAAATAGTACTATAATATAATCTGTGTAAAAGATAGCACTTTACCTTCTAAGACTCTAAGGCATTGGAATCAAAATCTATTCCAAGGAATCCCAGAGACAGTATTGACTGAATTAATAATGGTGACCTTAAAAATAGACATTATTTTCTGTGTATCACTTTTGCAAAAAAATGAAATATTTATTTGTAATGAAGATTGAGAATTTTCAATTGAAAGTCTCGTATACACGTATTCATTTCCACAGGTGTTGCTGACTTGTTAATATTCACACCAGAACCTGATGCTCATTAGATCTTAGATGCTTTGAAATTAGTCCTTCCAATCTCATGCTCTTTAATTTAGATGTACAGACATTTCTTCAATTTTTAATTCCATAGCTGTATGCTTATTCAAATCTTTAATTTTTGCTGCCATTACTTTTCAAGTTTAAAAAAAAATCAATTTAGTATAGAAACAAGAGTGTTTTTTTCCAAACATGGGTCTTCAAGACTTACAGATGTATTATAGTCCTTAAAATCGTTGGGAAAATGTAGAATTTTTAGACCAAGGCAAGGTGAGAATTGTGGCTGAGCATTGGCTTGAGTTAGCAGTAGGAGCACTTAGAGGCAACAACTCAGTTAAAATCATCATTTGCTCAGGGCATGGAAAGAGAGCAGGGGACAAAACATAAGACTAGCAGATGAACGTTTCATTCCACTTAAAATCTTTATAAATCTTGAGAGAACATCAAGATTGTTCTGTTCTTCCACATTAGCACCACCAGTAAAGTGGAAACAAAGTTTGTTCTTTTTCTGTTATAATACCACCAGCAGGTTGCTAAGACTTTTGCGATCAGTGTTCTTCTTCCAAGATGTGGCTCTCTTTCCTATAGCAAATGGCAAATACCTTCCTATGTAATTAAACTCTTCACTGAGAAGATGACTTCTACTCTCCTCTCTGATTTGATACCATGATATTAGGGAATACAGAACCATGAGATTTTTCCTCAGAAAGTTGGATCCTGCCATTTGCCTTGATACGTATGGACACCTTCTAGAAATTTATTTTATTGATTTCTCCCCCCCCCCCTTTGAAAACACACTCTGATTCATCTGTTTCCACCCTTTACTTCTGAATTTCCTCATCTTTGTAAAAAATTCAAATCATGAGGAGACCTTATTTTTGCACGGACTTTTTCCCTTCTGATCATCTATCCAGAATCGGCTGGCATTAGCTTTAAAAGCCCCTCTGCATGAAGTATACTATCTGTGAGCTATTTTTACAAGGGAATTAAGATATTGGTGCATGACTCTCAATTCTGATAGCTCAGATAGGAAGAATTAAGCCCTAATGTTAGGCGAATAGTCAACAATCTATTAAATCAAGTATTTGCAATAGCAGGAATTGAAACTGTTATCCCAGATAATCTAAGCATTTCAGCTCACAGTCATTCCTGCTCCCTGGCAATTAGATCACTTCTCTTTGACCTAATCAAATTTTACTAGAACAGAAGAGCGTGTCCTCAATAGTAACTTATGTCTGAAGAACGATGAGGTAAAAATTGGTAGTCTCCTCATTGGCTCTGTAGTAAGTAAAGTACAAGGGGTCTGAGAGGAAATCCAATTTGTAATATTAGATAAAACAGGCAAGAACATAGAAATATTCAACAATTGGAGAGTGAAGTTAAACAAAATCAGTTTAGGAATAAGATACACATTTCTAACTGCACAAATAAACACCAAATCTATTGCTGTCTCATGGACTCTACTAGGCAGAAGAAGCTTGTTCAGAAGCTTCCTACCAGTAGGTAATCAGATACAGCCAGACATTAAAGTTTCTATGCAGAAAATTCCTTTCTTCATAGAAAATTAAGGTTGAGTGGCCAGAGTATTCTCATCTGATATGATAACCCACAATCTGTGTAAACCAAGTAGTGCTGCAACCCCATATTTCTATGTGCAGGGCTCAGACCTGCCTCACCAGCAGGAACAGTAGAGCTGTACTGCACTAGGCAGAGCTTTTGAAAATAACATCTTCAACTATTTCAGCATTTAAGACTGACTTTAAATGTTTATCAATAAAATTTTACCTCATCAACAGTTGAAGTGTTCCAGTTTTCAGAAGCACTATGTGCTAATTATGTGGAGGCATTTCCCAGAATACTAAAGCATACAGTATGTCCAAGATTCACTATTTAAGGGATGAAAAACAGAATTCTCACTAATTAAAACAACAAGAGAATAACAAAAGCTTTATCACAGAACAGAAAGTAGGAGAAAAATAGCCAGGCATTTTACCCTTCAGAAAGATTAGCTTAAGCACTTCAAGCCATTTCAGCGCTAACAGGTCTCATTTCCCCGACGTAATTAGCAAAGGAAACAACAATTACCTGCAGGTTCATTAAATAAATCAGCAGTGTTGCTCATTGTGAAGTTAATGATCAGTAGTGCAGATGATTGTTATGGACACGGTTTGTACAGTTGATATTCAGCAGTCTCCTTACTAAAGATACTATTATTATGCTCTTAAATTTTGGCATTCAAACATGTTTCCTGCTTCTTCTTTTTATAACTGAAAATTATTCTAACTGGGACTGAGTTTTGCAGCCTAATTAAGAAAAAGATTTTTCAGAGTGTAATAAATTAACGGTCTTATATCTGTTTCTATGAAACAGCTTTTGCTTACATTCATGTCACATAACTCAGACCATAGTGCTGGTATTTGTTGTTGTGAAACCCCCAACTTAATATCATTTAAGAACCCATCAGAATATCAGCCTTCTTTGCCAGGAGGTAGCCTCTCATGCAGCAATTTCCATTCTAACCTGGCAGGGAGTCTCTGTCTCATCCTGGTTCCCAGCTCTGTCATCCACCTGGACTGCCACAAAGCAGTACACATAGGCATGAAATCCTCAGCTCCTTTGAGGAACACATCTGAACTGTTCCTACACTTCTGTACAAGGTTTCCTCAGAATCTCAGGTTCACTTTAATGCTTTTGCTATTTATCTTCAAGATGATTGATCATCCAGATCCACTGTGCGCATAAATATATATTTGTGTTAAAAAAGTAATCCAACGCTTCTGAGGAAAAATAGTGGTGAACAGCTCTGTTTTGCAGAAGAAAAAAACCCACACTAAACCTTTTTATCATAAAATCAGAGCTCATTGCTCATAACAGATATCCTCTGAGAATTTTTTGAGACAGGGAAATTCTACATTTCTACAAGAACTACAGCAGAGGTAGCTTCATCATCTCTGTTCTGATTTCACATTTCTTGCCTGTTTTCATAAGAATCAACCCAGGGCAGATTGGTATTTACCAACTTTTATCACATGTACCACCTTCAATCCCTCTGAGGTATCAGCATGCCATATTTTTTTCCTAATACTCTATTCCAAGGGAATGTGACATATTGATTTATAATAACTACTGAACTGAGTTTTATAGCATAGTAATACTGCCCTTCCAGCAGTCTTTCAGCTATCCAAGATTCCCTAAGAAATTCCATCTATAAGGTTTTTTTCAGAAGTTTGCAGCTCCCTACTATGTTATAAAAGCTATTCAATATGAAAAATTAATTAGTGGCAGTTACTGCATTGAATCACGAAGTTTTGATCATTTTTTGCCTTCAGCCAGAATTTACCAGGATTTTGTACCAGAGGAGTAAATGTGCTCCCCCACGGCCTTGGTCACTTTAAATAGGATGCAACAGAGAGATTTTGTCTTGCCCTTCCAGGGGACAGAAAGTCAAACGACATCCAGCTGACCAGCACTCTGGGAATCAGAGGAAACCTCTCCCCTAAACTGACCCATTTCCTAATAATTTATCTTTGTTACACAAGCGTCAAAGAGCAATCAAACCCAAGGTTTCATTTTACATGGCCTTAGTGTGAACATTAAAGATTCACTATATGTCCAAAGAGCTTGGAAGTCAAATAAGAGTTCACTGCCCCAATTACCATGCTTCAAAAGATGGAAGTATTTTCTTTTAGACTTGGCCTACACATTATGTAAATACCATTTTCATGTAAATTAATAGAAAGTGATGAAAGAGAATAAAGGCTAGCCTATCAGCGTAATATCAGCCGTTATCTCTGAAGTGAATAATTTCAGGTATAAAGATCTGTTTAAAAATCAAACATAAATAACAAATAAATAAGATAATAAATTTTATTTGCTCTCAGAATTTCTCTCAGTGTACTCAACTACAAAGTGGCAGGACACCTGAATCCAAGTTAACGAATTACACTGCACATCAAAATAATAACTTATAATTTTAAAACCCACTCTTCATTCACAGAAGCACATTGGATAGATTTATGTATAGGAATATTTCACAAACTCTGACATTCAGCAAATATTAGTTACTCTATTTATTCCCATTGCAGTTTAAGGTTATTCAGCTGGCAGTATCTAAGGGAACAGCCTTCATTTATATAAAGTGTTATCAGAACTAGAATACCCTTCTGGGAGGGATAAGTCTACAAAAAAGTAACATTAGATCTAAATAAATGAGCATAATATGTATATATTTGTGTATATATGTGCTTACATAAGCCCGGAGGTGAGGGGTAGATGGCATTAGATCAAATGAGATGAAACTGTTCAAATTTTGTTTAATTACAAAATTTTCTCATCTGTTTCTTACAGAAAATGTATGATATTAATCTCAAAGAATTCTCAACCTTTTCTATAAATATCACTAAGCGCAAGCAGTTACGTGTTAGGCCATTGCTGGAGTACAGGTTCCTTTTTCTTAGAGAAAGTTTTCTTCAAGTTTTGCAGATCAGGGGGTGATGATGATGTGACACACACTCCAAAGGCAGCCCAGGCTAACAGGAGAGCAAAGCTTTTGAAGGATGAACTTGCCAACATCAGCAAGAGAGACTCAAATCTTCTACATGTCTCACTATTGTTAGGCAGAAAAACATTATGCCTCAAGTCAGAAAAAAAACTTTAAAGCACCTTCAGACAATGTCCTTTCCTTTCCTTCCCTAGCAACTTGGAAGTCTTGAAGTAAATTAAAGTACTTGAAATCTCTCCTCTGTGTCTTTTACATCTTTTCCTGGGACCTGGCATCCCAACAGGTGGTGAGGATTACCCCTGGAAGTAGCTCCTATAAACACTGTTCTGATGAGTAAATTAAATAAAAGCATGACTTCTAAAGGTTAAATCATTGCAGAGGAAAATTTCCCTCTTGAAAGATGCTGCCTGAATCTGCCAGGAAGAACAAGAGCCCAGACAAACCGTGTGGATAAACTAAACCCAGCAGGATAAGTGTTAGGATTGGGCTATTCTGCAGTGCACTGGTGCCTTCCGGTCATTCTATTTCAGGGAAAAGTTGTCAAAAGCAAAGATGGCAGCCACTGCTCTTCTCCCACAGTGTACGGCATACAAAAATGCTGAAGCTGATACAAAGCAGCCTGTTCTACCTATTTGTTCTCTAAATCCCTGTGTCCCCTCCTAAGCTCCAGAAAGAGCAATTTTGCAGCAAGCCCAAGACAGTCCTTTCTTAAGCTCCAAATTGAACGATTTTGCAGCAGGCCCAACTGCAGCTAAAAGGTAAGCTGTGTTCTTAGAAACATTTCCCTCAGCTGAATTGTGCAGAGCTTCAAGGTTTCCTTTAGACTGTGGGACAATTCCCAAGATCTTTACTCACAGGTTCTCTGTTTCTGCTAACATACATTGGAGTTCTGTACAGGTTTCCTGGGACAAGCATTTGTGTAACAATGGAAGATACATAGTACATAAAAAAATACTCCATTGTTATTTGTCTTTCAGGAAAAATGTAAGGATGGAAGTTTTGGGATCCAATGCTCACTTGTAAGAAGTACTCGCCAACAGCAATCTCCCCTCAGAACCAATCTTACTCTACTCATTTGGGACTTTGAATTATTTTTTTTATAAAAATAAATTGTTGTTTTTAGTCTTTTCCACACACTTCAGTGCAATTAGTAATTGTTCCTCTTCACTTTCAAAGGACAAAAAATACGAAAGAAAAACAGACCTGAACATCTGTCAGAGCAGAGTGCTGTGGAATTGACAGAGGAAAAAATGATTGCAGCATCCCTACACTGTGCTTTGCTTGCACTGTGCAGAATACTCATCAATTTTAGAAAATTCTTTCAATTTCACTGAAAGATAGGAATGCCATATTTAGTCCCCAGCTGATGTATTGGAAATGGGTTTCCTTTAGTTTTACAAATCCTGCCAGGAATTTTAAGACCTCTGCCTCCATACATAAGGCATCAGGAGGAGCATTATGCAGGCACTTTCATATTTATGGTTTATTTTGAGATATTTCCGTGCAGTACATTGGAGTGAGGAAAGCAACAGAAAAAAACCTCTCTAAAAGTCACAAAAAGCACAATATGGGAAATAATCTATGTGTGCATAAATATATCAAGTTTAAGGATGGGGGAAAAAAGATTTTCATGAATTCTGGGATGTGTAAACCATATTAGCCTGAAGCAATTTTCCTGACACTGTTTTGTAAAATACCACTTCATTACTCATTAAATGGCAGCATTAAATTAACAACTTGAAGCGTCATGGGACCTTTGCATGCACATGGAATTACTGAATTAGCAACAGCAGAATAAAACACTTGAATGCTCTACTTTTAAATCGAACTACCTCCTTGCCTTTTATGAGTGTGATTTACTGAAGGTGCATCAGTGCACAGAAGCTTTGCTTGTATTGCCTTCCATGCTTCATTAAGAAATCCTCTGTAGGCAAGACAGGTTTTATTATCACTGACAAGGAACATGATAGCACAGAGATTGCCAGATAAATTCTAGAGGCACATAAGATGGTGCATCCCTGAAATACACCATCAAGAGAGCTGGGAGGGGTTGCCCATCAGGCACATGCCCCACCACATCCCAGATGTTGTCTGTAAGCTAAGGCTGTCCTTGGCCTTCTCATGGAGCAGTGGAAAAGAGCTGCACTTTGTTGTATTCTATCAGTCACCTGTTGCTGAAAGTTCCAGGAACACAGTGACAGAACCACAGAGCCAATGACCAGATCTGGTTTCAGGTGCTTTACGCACCCTGCACAAGATCAGGATGAGAGAAAGGCATGAAGACAAGGACAGCCACAAAGACTTGAGCACAAGGAAAAATGGCTGTTGTGCCAAAGGAATTGGGTTGCTCTGGGTCAGTTCATTTTCTGCATTGTAGCTGGTGTGAGGCTGCATTTTGCATTTGTTCTGAACACAGTGTTGGTACATGGGGATGATTTTGTCACTTCTGAACAAGGCTTGCACAGAGTCAGGGTCTTTTATGTTCCTTGTCCCACCCCCCAGTGAGGAGGCTGAGGGGACACAGCTGAGCTGGCTGACCCCAACCATGGCACTGTGCTCGGCACATAAAGCCAGGGGGAAGGAGAAGGAAGGAAGCAGGGGACATTTGGAGTGAATGTATTTCTCTTCTAAAGCCACAGTTATGCATGATGGAGCCCTGCTGTCCCGGAGATGGCTGAACATCTGCCTGCCCCTGGGAAGTCCTGAATGGATTCCTTGTTTGTCTTCATTTGCATTGTTTTTTATTTACCTATTAAACTGTCTTTATCTCAACCTGCATGCCTTTCACTTTTATTCCTCCAATTCTCTCCCACATCCCTCTAGGGGACAGTGAGCAAGTGGGCACAAGGAGGTGAGCTGCCAACTCAAGTTCGACCGCAATATCTACAAAAACCTCAGAACAGACATAGAAAAGAAAATATTAAGTTATTTAATTTCAGACCTTTTTAAATATAATACTTTATTTTTTCATAGATTTTGAAATCAGTTTTTAAATTAATATTTAAGGAGTTGGGAAAAAAATAAGTTATTTTTCATCAAGCAAAACACTTCAATCTCATCAGGTATGAATCCTGCACAGGCCCCAAAACATTTTTTATTCAGCTAACAAATATAAAAAACAGTTATTGGCATAGCACTCTCTTTTCTTTCCAATCTTAAACTTTTATAGTCTTACTGAATATAGTTAAACAGCTGCAGAATATCATGCCAGAGGCTTTAATTTTAGAACAGTTGAAATCACATACCAAGGATCACTTTTGATGTATGACATTTTTAGTGAATTCTATAAATCCTATCAGTAACACTGCATACTCTAAATTGCCCCTTGCTGACATAATTATTTGTACCTACAAAAATAATATTCTTCTTTTAGTGCAGTTTCCTTAGAGATTAGTCATATTGTTTCTACACACAGATTATAGATATACCTGAATAACAATTGGAAAATATTAAAGTATCAAGGACAAAAAAATACTAACAAAGAGGTATTAAATGTTTAATTATTGGTAATTTAAAATGTTTAAAAAAATGAAATATTCCTGTTATGGCAACATTATTACACCTATCTTTATATGTGAAAAATTTTCAGAAAGAGTTTTTTCAAGAACTACAGACAAAATCTGCCTTTGTATTTGAAGTTATGCAGCACCACCCTTCATCATAGGAAATATGTTTTCTTACAAAATGATAGCAGCAAAATAGTCCCTAGAGTTAAGGTTAGAAAGGCTACCAAGTAATTATTGACCTGGCCGTAGTCTCCAGCTTAGAGAAATAATTTAAATTCTATATAAAGTTAAATTGAGGGGATTCCATCTGGAAGAGAGTCATATATATTTAAATAGTGGTAAATAATTTTGCTTATTGTTTCTTTACCTGTGGCTAACTGTAATTAAATACTTGCCTGTGAGTCACCATGAACTAAGTAAAACTCTGTAGCAGTATTGTAACTGAGAGTTTTCCACTGCTTTGTCTGATTCCACTTTTAAATTACATTATCATGAGTGCTATTACTCACACTAAATAGTCTGCCAACTTACCTTTTGCTCAATGGACAACCCAGCTGTGTGTCCCTGTAGGGAGTTCAGCAAAGAAAGCTGAGGCTGTAGAACAAAATTCAAAGGGAAGAATTAAAGAATGCCAATATATTATAACTGTTTCACAGCATTAAGGCCTGGCTTGGGAAATAAATTGTTCTTGTCCCCAATAATAAGCTATGGTCTATTTGTGTTCAACTTTTTCTATACCCTGTAAATGGTTTTGGTGTCAGATATCAGCTAGATCTACTGTCCAAGCAGACAATCATCTTAAATCACTCATACAAGACAAATATGTCCCCTGCAGCAGTAAAGAGCAAACAAACTAGGAAAAAAACCTCATCATTACAAATATAGATCACAACATTCTCACAGGAGCCAAAACTGTACTGATTATATCAAATATGGTCA
Source organism: Vireo altiloquus (assembly GCA_013396875.1). Taxonomy (NCBI): domain Eukaryota; kingdom Metazoa; phylum Chordata; class Aves; order Passeriformes; family Vireonidae; genus Vireo; species Vireo altiloquus. Next base: position 457,142 of record VZRF01003566.1, on the reverse strand, counting down.
TAATAGTACACAATGTGGTTGTGTTTTACACTGCTGATGTTTCTCATGTCAATGAGATTAAGCTCCTGGAGAGTAATTCTGTAAAAAGACAAGTTAGCAGCATTCACATGCTTTTCCACACCAGGTGCTGTACTTGTATACATACATGTACTGTAAAACTTAATTTGCTGGTCTTCTAGTTCCATTTAAATTGCTCAGATTAATAAAATTTTGCCAGTCCAGAGCTTTCAGGGCAGAACTGTGTAAAAGTGTAAAATATTGAAAAATATGAAAATACAATTACAACAATTTACCATATAGAAAAAGCTGTTAAGAGCCATTTTTGTGGGTATATGTGTGTTCCTGAGATCCCATGTCTCATCCATAAAAATAAAAAATGGTGAATCCAAAAATTCTTTTAAGCTAATTCTTTGCCACTTAAAAATTATGAACTGAGAAAATGAGTGGCATTAAAGTAGAACTAAAATTGAAGCTTTGTACAATTTCCAAATCTAAAATAGAAAGTGCAGATTTCATTACTATTCAAATCAACTTGTGTTAAGCTCTCTGATATGACTGACATCTTGCCCCAGTTTTATTGCTGTTCTTTGACTGCCAGACCTTTATTCACTACTAAAAAGATTGAAAACAGCAATTCCAATTCTTCAGGAAGACGAATAAGCAGCAGATCTTCATGTCTTCTCGGATATTTCTCTTTTGCATACTTTGGATTCTATTTACAGCACTGCAATTTAAATAATCTATATTAAACCTGTTTTACTTTTATTATTTAGAATTGACATTTCAGTTTCTCTGAGGCTTCCTTTGGGATTAAGTCATATTCTGTTCTGTATTATCAAAGCGAGCTAAAGGCACATCTTCAGACTCAGACTGTCTATACCTCATGCATAATATGTGCACTCTAACACAGAGAAATTAGCCACCAGCATGACAACTCCCACCATCTTATTCAGGAGTCTAAGGGTACATCTAAATTATCATTTTAATCTGGATTGGGAGTGCACGTCTGAACTGAATCTCCCAGTCATGGCAATTTAATCATCTTATTTATCAAGAGGCACAAAGAGCTGTTATTTACTACATCTGATTGAATTAGAGCCAGGTTCCTCTCTACACAGGGTGGACTAAAGAGCCTCCCTTTTCCGAAAAAGCATTCTCTGTGTCCATTGGTAACACTTTCAACTGCAGTCAGACAAGGATTTTATGAGTTTGGGTAGACTGTAAGATTTTACTTGTAATTTCAGGTAAAATATTAGACCTGGTCCTAGTTCAAAGGTCTGGAGAACAGGCAATACAGAAATATGGTGAAATGTAGCATGTTTTGTTTGCGAGGCTGCCAGGGCAATAGTTGATCCATGCTTTATAAGTACTAGCTGCTGCTTTGAAGAGGTAGTTAGGTCTATAAGTAAGTTATAGGTCTATATGTAAGGGAAAACAAGGAAAACAGATGTCACAAGACTGCTGCTGAACCCATAATTAAAGAGAGAGGACTTAATTCCTATATTGCTGAACAACATACACAATATACCTAGAGTCACCTTTCAATAAGTCCAGAACTGTGAATACAGATCTAAAATTCAACTGGTTGTGTGTTTTTCTAATAATCCTCCACTCCCATTTCCTGTTTTCTATCTTAATATTTTCCTGTTTCTTTTCATAAAAAAGAAAATGGAGCCAAATTCTGTCAGTGTAAAGAACATTAAACATTCATTTTCGTTATTGTGGTTCGTGAAGATACATTTCCAAATCCCATACAACAGCTCCATGGAAATAATGCCTTATCAGATGCAGCAAATGAGACAGGGACTGGACCTGAGGAGTACAAAAATATAGAGAAAGAGAAAAGAAACTAAGACTCTCTGGGGAGTGGAAAAAGATGAAACAAGAGCTGAAACAGTAAATCCTAAAATAAAGTCAAGAGGGCATGCAGAAGCATCCGGGGGGATGAGCTAGCACATAGGAGTGTAAAATGAAAGACACTGACTTAGCAGGTTCTGGAAGAAAGTATCAAAAAGAAGTAGGTGCAGCCTTATATGTCTGAAACACCAAAGAGCTGACACAGATCAGCTAGACAAAGATAAATATGTGACAGTGAAAAGAAATTCATACTCACAGACACACACAGACAGAGAGACACAAAAGAGCAAAGAGCTATTTTTTCATATTTAAAGCCAGGATGTCCTTATAACATATTGATGTTTGCAAAGTCCTGATGTGAATCCTTTGAAAGTGTGATCCCCATGGGATACCTCCACCTTACAGATAAGGCAGCTTTATTCTAATATTTGAACCTGTCATTTGGAACTGGAGATCTAGGTTAAGTAAAAATTAATAACTATCACATGAATGCTTTGACTATTCATGGGTAAAATAATCGAATCTTTAAGCTTAGTTACACATCACAGATGTGTGTTGATCACAGTTGCAGTACAGATATCAAAGGTCATAATAAATAGCAACTTTTTTTCATAAGATTTTTTAGCACAGCATTTACACAATCCTTGTCCATTCTACAACACAAAACACCACATACAGAGTAAAAAAAGTTAAAAGTAAAGGGCAAGGATAGGAGAGATGGAAATCAGAACAAATGTGTGGTCCTCTCAACAGAATACCAAATGTAACTACACTTAAAGCAGAAATTAAGAATTACCACTTTATCCCACTGTACCCAAAAATTCATGTAAATCTCAGGCCCAGAACAAGCAAATATGACAAAATATTTAAGAAACATTTAGATTTTTTCAGCAGATTGTACTGCACAGAATTGTAAGTACATGATCTCCTTCCTGTCTTTGTCTCCAGGAGGGACAAAATATAGACTTGAGCAGAGACTAAATTATTTTGCATTCATGATTTTATGTATAATTGTAGCATATTTTCATAGCTCCTGATGGAGTCTGTAAAGAGATACAACATAGAGAACCTTTAGATCCGTCACATTTATGCTCAACTCCCCAGCTGTGGAGCATAGGACTCCATTTGCTCAGGAAACCTTTTGTAATTGTAACAGATAAGACAATCACACATCCAATTTTTTCTAATTTTTTTCATACACATGGAAAAGATGAGTAAACCTTTTATGGAGTTAAAGGAAATCTCAGCATGTGCTGTCTGCCCTCACACTCAAATTGTCAGAAAAGTCTGCCAGGGATTTTATCCTTTCTCTGTCTCTCTTATGCAATTTGGATCAAAGAAAACAACTTTTTGTTTATGTTTGACATAGACAGAGGCCTGATTTTTGGTCATATCATCAGGGCAAACCTAAGAGCAGCAACGACAAAACCACACTGCAATTGAGATACTAAGCAACAGAGTTCCTGAGAAAATCCTTCCAAAAATCATTTTAATGGAGACTCAGTGTGACAATTTCTCAAGTGAATGGATAATGCATCCTGAGTGAGTGTTTCAGGCAGGGTGAAGTTGAGTGAAGAATAACCCAAACACAGCTATTTCACACAGTGATCCTGTTTCTTTTAGATTTGTATTGATCTTCATTCTCTTCTGCAAAGTGGTGTATGCTCAACATCCTAGAACAATATAAGCAATTACCAGACACCTTTAATGAGGTAGTAATGAAAAAAAAATCATAAATAGGGAGTGAGGGCATGTGTGGATGTAAGTGGACATAAGTGGAAGACATTAATGTGGAAGAAAACAATGTGAGGACAAAAATAAGTAATTGAGCTTAAAGAAGACTTGAGGAGAAACACTGATTCTGTTATACAAAGAAATTACAGTGGCTGTATGAGGACATTGCCATGGCATCAGATAAGCTGGAAACAAGAGACGTTAACCACTGAGCAAGAATTACTCTCATGAGATCTGTTGCCTAGTATTATGCACAACCCTTGCAAGAGAGCTTGTGCATAAATGAAAGGGACTTCTGTAACCATAGGTCATATGTTTCTCTGTGGTAAAACTATGCACAGTAGGAGTCAGTACTCAACAGCTTAACTTCCAGTAGCTTGTTGCTGTAACCAGAATTTCAGAGGTTACAGTCTATCTTATTTATTAGTTTCAGAATAAAATGCATGCACCCGACAGGTTAGAAATCCCACAATAACATGACAAGGACAGTTATGTCAAATAGACATTTCCAGATTGATTTCAATCACTAGTGATGGCAAATACAGTACCTCCATTCATCTGAAAACCATTTGTCTCCCTGCTTGTCCTCATGCATAAACATGTAGGCACTGCGACATCTGAGAAATAAATCACTCAATAAGTTAATCCACTAGCAAGTATAGCGATATCACCCCATCAACATTTTATTCCTTTCATTTAAATGTATCCAAGTCCATCAATTCCTCCCACTCCTAACAGTGGGGGATTCATCCCCCATTTAACATTTGTGCACTTACAAAATGAATCAAGATTTCTCCTGCTCATTCATTATTATCATTAGAAAATTAAGTGAAACTGTGTCTTTCTGCAACTTGTAAATGGTCATTTGACAACACTTTTCCTACTTATCACTTGTAACCAGGCCAATCACTTTCACCAACTGAACAGTGAATCTATAAAATACACTTCTATGCTTCACAGTGTTTGCACTAAGTAACTAGCAGTTAAAATTATCGACAGAGAAATAAATTTGCCCAAGTCAGACTGCAGAAAAGGACAAATAGCCATTAAAGACATTAAAAATCATAAAATAATTCCACAAAATAAAATGTCAAGAGTTTAATGGGGGTTAAAAACTAGGAGCTTTACCATAAAAATATTTATGGCTTGATTTCCATCTTCTTTATCTTAGCTTTTCATCTGATTAAATTGTATGGAAGAAAGTTCTGTGTACGGGGTTTGTGTGGCAAGGTACCGGTAGTGGAAGTCTGAAGGGATGGCTTGGGATCTACCTCCATGTTAGGAACAGGCTGCCCACAGAAGCTGTGCACGCCCCATCCTGGCAGTGTTCAACCATTGCAAGGGCAGGGATCTCTAAGGCCCCTTCCAGCCTGAGCTTTTTCCTGATTCTGGGATGCTGTGTCTGACAGAGCTGGATCCAGACAGCTCCAAGACAGATCTGCCACTGCCCAAAGCTGAGCCCATCAGCAACAGTGGTGGTTCCTCTGTGATAACACATTTAACAAAGGGGAAAACTGCTGAGCAGAAGCTGGGGAACAAAATGGAGAATATGTTTGAGTGCTGCAGGGACCAATGTCAGGGAAGAATGAGGGGGAGGAGGTGCTCTGGCTGCTCTGCTCTGCAGAGATTCCCCTGTGGCTGGAGAAGACCATAACATGGAGGTTCACATTGGAGCAGATAACCACACTCCAGTTCATGGAGGATCCCATCCCAGTGCAGGTGGAATTACCATGAAGAATTTTCAGCCTGTGTATATCCCAGGCAGGAGTGGGTTTTCTGTCACGAAGTGTGGCTCATGGAGAGGAGCCCTCACAGGAACAATCCACTAGTAAAGGACCATGCCCCATGGAAGGAACCCACTGCTGGAGCACTTTTTGAAGAACTGCAGCCCAACATGTTTAAGAAGATCATGAAAGACTTTTTACTGTGGGAAACACACCACACTGGAGAAGAACAGGAGAGGGAAGGAGTCAAAAAAAACTGACAAATCTCATTCTCTATCCCACTGTGGCACTCAGAGGGAGGAGGTAGGAGAATTGGAAATGAAGTTGAGCCTGCAAAGAATTAGAGGGTGTCCTTAGTTTTGTTGTATTTCTCAGTATCCTACTCTGTTAATGACAATAAATGAAATTAATTTTTAAAAAATCCCGTGTTTCCCCATGACTGTAACTGGTAAGTGGTTTCCCTTTTCTTTCTTCAACTCCTGAGCTTTTCCATCACATTTTTTTTCCTTGTGCTGTTGAGGAGAGGGAATAATAGAGAAACTTGGTGGACACCTAGCAGCCGGCCAAGTGCTACTATACCAGTCCAAAATCGGGGTAAGTGTAGGAAAAAAACAAGTGTTTTTCATTGAAAATAAAACATTTGAAGATAGATCTAGCTCAGCTTTTTATATATAGAGTCATTATGATTTGAAGACCTACACTTTACAAGCTCTAAAGCTCTGCTAACAAGGCATACACTCCAAAACACTTCATTATCACTGAGGTTGAGTATTTTTCCTCATTTTTCTTACATGTGCTTGATCAGGATACAGAAAAAAAACCTTAATCTGAAAAATCTGTAGAGGAACCTGTACTGATGATGTTCCAAACTTAAAAATATAGTGCTAAACATGTAAAGTAGATGCCATCTGCATTACTGGAGTGACTCAGCTCTGTAGAAGGGGCAGACTCATTACATCCCAGGCAGAACTGCAAGGGGGAATAGAATTCTGTGGCTTCAGGGCCAGAATATTGCCAGGGTAGGAAGCATTTTACATTTTTTTCCATTAAATATAGCAAATTCATTTATGAAGATCAGAATTTTCATAATTTTTCCCCAGAGACTACTAATGCTGTGGCTAACCACCTAATTTGTTGCTTCTGAAATGCTGGAGACCAGCAAAGTCAAATAGCTTTGTCTGTTCTCCTGGGGACCAAATTTACCCCCAAAGCTCCACAAGAAGTCTTTGCCATCGAAATGAGCCCTTGGAAGAGACTGCCCCCCCTCCTGGGTGAACAGCAAGCACCAAAGAAAAGAAAAGCTGGATGTTTGATATGCCACAGAAAAATAGGTCTGTAGTTTTAGGAATTGCCTCATATTTTACTATGGGACCAAGATGGAGATTTTTGGGTGTCGGTCCCTTGCCCTTCTCCTTCTTCCCTCTTCTCCTTCTTCTTCCCTTCTCTGTGACCTCAGTTCCTATCATGTAGTAATTGGTAGAAAGAATTTAGTTTAGAAGAGACATGTTAACAATATTGATAGTTATTGGATTTAGAAACAAAATAATGTATATAGAATCTCCCTATTTGATACAAAACTATATAATCTCTCTACTCCAGGTGTCGTCGGCCTTTTCGGCATCTGGACGCAGTGGAGACACTGTGTTCCTGAATCCTTGATAACCTAGAATAAACAACCTGAAGCAGCAATGAAGTCTTTTGTTATTTTTCCCTGAGATGAGAGATTGACAACAAAAAGCATCCCGGCCAAAAACCCCCTCGGTGGGGCCCAATTGGGTTCCCACATGAAAGGAAAGAACTTGCACCACAGTTTCTCTATGCCGTGAGTGACTGCAGCAGCCACTGAGCAGAGTCCTAGGGAGGATGTGAGTGACTGATGGTAGCACAGCAGTAGGTGCTTAAAACCAGAACACAAAAGCAGTTCTAACACACTTGCCCTCAGCTTTCCTTTTATTGTTTGGTTAGATTAAGCTCCATATGACCTATTACAATGATTTAAAGGAGTTGCCTTAATCTCTTCCCCACCTGAATTTTAAGCCTGTTTTCTATAGAAAGCCCACTTACACATGATAAATATGTCCTGTCTGCTTACAGTTACATACCTCTAAATGGAGAACAGAAAAAGTCCCTTGAAATTTAAATCCAAGGAAGCATTTTCAGTGAGGTTGATGCCCTAATTACAATTTTGTAGCATTGTAGCTTTGCTTTTACTCACCTGCTACTATTTTTGAGGTCCCACTTATGTCTGGTCAATTTAAAATACTGGTCAACCTTCCCTCACCATTTACACTCATGCTGATATGTGTGCCTTAGTATTTCTTACATGTTACTTAAAAAATTATTCCCATTCATTTTAAAGTAGTTCTAACAAGAGTTACGCTCTATGGCCCGAAATAGCTGATGGGCATTCAAAAAATAGAATTAAATATGCCACATTCACAGTATACCACATTCACATTATAGAAAGGTTTCTCAGGGCTACTTTCAGACAAAAAATAAGGTTTTTCTGAGTAAAACCAGAAATTCAGTGAAAGATAACCACTTCACACCTGCTGCATACCTCTGAACGTGTTTCGAGAACTTCCCACAAATCTAAATTCAGCCTTGATGAAAATGCTGGAAGCTCTGCCTCCTTTAGTCTGTTAACACTAAGGTGAATTTGTTCTGTGTTTTGAAAACTAAGCCAAACAAAAATCAGCTTCTTCATCTTTAAAATAATACTGTGGTTTTTAGACAATAACTGATATGAAGCTGCAGTAAACCTCTAGTGCCTCGGGGGCTGAAAGATTGCATTGTAGGGAAGCACGCTTTTTCTTCAAACTTGTCTGCAAAAGAGGAAAAAGTGATCTCCAGTATTCTCTACAGGCACTGGTGCCTCCAAGCTCTTCTGCCTCCTGAGGAACAGCCTCACGGACATAAAAGGAACGGCCTCTCCACCCCGCTGAACAAACTGTGAAGATCGTAACAGGTTTTCCCTTGAGACCCTATTTCATATTCTGCACTTCTCAAAAATATGTGAATGCAAATAAAACCTTTCATGTATCACATCCAGATATATATCCAGGCAGGCATCCCAGTCTCAGCGATATACATTGATGTGAATTTGCATCGGCTGCAAAACAACTCTTGCAGAAGAAAAATTACTGCCAGAAAAGCACCATCTTCCAGAAGAAGCTATTTTCTAGAAGTCACAAACCTAGGGGAAACCAGCCCACAGATTTCCAAATAAAATGTAATACTCAGCTCTCATAGCTCCAACATCCTCACAAATACACACACTGTTCTCTCAAAGAAACAACATGACCTTTGTGGGCATTACCAACTGCCTCATTTTGCAAAAGTCAAAACTCAAGGGGAAAATTTTGCTTCTTTTCCTGTTGTGCCAGTATATAATGAAATGATGAGGCAAGATTGTTGTTTTCTGCAGAGAGATAGCTGTTTTGTGTTAAGGTCTAGGGAGTGTGACATCTTTTCTCTCATGCTGCGAAAGGCCCAGATGCTCACAAAGGAGTATGCACACTGGCAGGCCTGCATTTTTTTATTGTGGTAGATAGAGAAATGTAAGTATTGAAGGAATAATGAAGTATGCCTTGGAGCTATTCACACTGTCTCTCTTGTACAAAATCCTTCTGCTGTTGAAATTAAAAGTGAGAAAGTAATATTTTGTCTTTCTGACCCTGATAAAATCTTTGTATTCCAGAGAACAACCTTTGTATTGAACACATCAGTCACAGGCTTTTTCAGATTAAAAGAAAGTACATGATACAAAAATGTGGTCAGGGTTCACATTAGTTTACTGCTTGCAAACAAGCTGGGTTTACTAAGATTCTGGTTGCTAGGTGAGTTCACGGCATTCCTGAGAAGACTAAGAATTTGGGTATAAACTGCATTGAGTCATCTGCCACATGATGGTAATTATCCCAAAAAAAATTCCCATATTAGCGTTAAATTTCCCCAAATAAATTTCTATTAAAATAAAAATACTGCAGTATAATTTTACTGCAATTAAAATTGAACATTTGTTATTTAAGGAACAAATTCCTCAGCAAAAATTGTGTTTTAAGCTAAACCTGTGACTTTCCTTCGTGCATATTGAATCAAAGCCTTAATACATATTGAATGCAGCCTTAAATTAATTTATACTATGGCACACCTTGAAATTAAATATATACCTCCATGAGAAAACTAATCATGAACCTCAAACTTCAACAATCCAACAATATCAAAAAACATTTTTCCACTGTAAAACATGTGAAGTTTTTATGGGAAGACCCATAAAGAATGAATGGCAAAATACTATTTTTTTAACTTTCTCTTACTAGAATTTAAAAAAAAGTCTAAGTTGCGTAAGTGCAAGAAGGTGACATAGCAGTTATTATTCTTGAATCTTTAAAGATAAATGACTCCAAAGTATCGATAATCAAGCCACACACTCAGAGATGTTCAAGTCATAAACACGTAGTTAAACAGAGACTTTCTAAATGTGCAAATAGTACTAGGCTTCCTCTCTTAATTCTTAATTGAAAGTTGAACACACCAAATGAGAATTAGTTGCCTGGAAAATCACGGGCATGGAGACTGTGAATAAGGGTACTCCAGAATTAACTTCGTCTTAAAACATCTTGGCATACAAAGACTCACTTTGCTGCTGAATGGCAAGTCTTTTTATTATTAACTTCCAGGCTGTACGTGTGAAATACATGATAACACTGACTTTACATTAAAAAATGATGGCATGGTGTGAGAGAGAATGTTGTGAAAAAGATATGAAAAATAGATAGCTTTCAGGCAGCAGGATGACATCATGTCTGCCACAGTGTACCACTACAGATGACATGTTAAGTGTATCAGTGCCTCCTCAAGTCTCTTTTTGAAGTTAACTTTGTGTTTTAAACAGAAGTTCATTTTTCTAATCCAGAGCCTTGTCAAAGAAACTAAAGACCACACAAAAGGTTTGATGCTATGAGATAGGAAACATGTCAATTTTCACAGATTTTTGAAATACATGAAAGAAAATGAGTAAAGTTATGTCAATCAACAGGTCATGCCAACAGCTGCTGTGCCACCAAAGCCAGCAAATTTCACAATTTGGCCACATTTGATAACTTAAATATACTTCTCTGTATAGCAAGAGGGCTTTTGGTAACTAATCCTGTCAATGTGGTTGACCATCCTTCTGAATAATCTTGTATTAAGGAGATCAGCCTGATTAATTAAGCATGACACTGGTTGTCTCCCTGTGACTGTAGCTTCAAGCAAGGACAACAAAGCAAGCATATTATAACTGCTTGATGCACATCTGCCTATGAGCCCACGACTGTCAGCCCATTCAATTTAGATTTTATTACTTGAAATACATACTGTAAGAAATCATACTGTAAGAAAAGTTTGAGTATCCAAAATGTATTTGGAGAGATATTGAAAGATAATATGTCTGCCCTTGATTTTGGAGGCATTGGCCAAAGAAAATTACATCATTTGTTTTAATTTCATTGCCCAGAAATAAGAGGATTATTAGCATATTGTTTGCAGTGTTTAAAGTTAATTGTAAGCACAGATACATTACTGCATGAAATGAAAGATTTTTTTTTTCACTGTAAATAATTGTTTTGCAATGAATGACTAATTGTCAGATTAGAGTGGTTAAGCTATAGTGCTTAATATATCGCAAGTAACCATGTTGGAAACATTAATATTTTAGCATCCAAATCACAAAAGCTCTCCTGGAGTCACAAATTCATGCCAGCTCCCTGTCCACCAAAGCCAGTGCATGAGACATCTTCCTGCCAGGAATCCTGCAGGACTGCTTCACAGGTAAATTAGTCCTTAATGGTGTGTGATCACTGATCATGTTGCTGTCACTCTTTCACAAAGCCAAACTGACACTGATTTTTCACCTGGCATTTGAGGCAAATTCTCATACTCTGACTCATAAAATCTAGCAGACTTCAGCAGGTGAAGTTGGCTAGTGTTCAGATACTAAGAACATTAATTGAAAAAGCTGAATCCATCTGGTTTTATGCCCTGCTCTGTAGATAGTCTCCTCTGGCAGAAAGGAAAGGTGGACTACTGTAGTGATAACATCTTAAATCACCGCATGATCAGTTATCAGAGATCACATTACTGCCCTGAAAGAATTGTTTCTGAGAGAGATGTCAGAATGTTCATAGAAGCAAGATCTGTGAGTTTATAGAGAATTTATGTCATAAAAAATACTAATATTCAATTTTTATAAGGAGGCAGTCACTCTTTCGTTCATACCTCTGTTTTTGTTTCCACTAGATGTTCAAGAAAATATTGTTTTCTCTTTTATATAGGAATATAATGGTATCCAAAACTAACAGCTTAGTTTGGGAACTGTAGACTTTTTGGCAGACCTCCTTTCCTCTGGAGAGCAGAGAATGGCATGGGTTGGGGTGAAAGGATTAGAAACAACACATCCTTTGGATGTCTGAAGAGGACTGGCCAACCTCTTAGCCTGTTGCAGAATGCTAAAAAATCTCTGAATCACAGTGAAAAAGGAGATCCAAACGAAATTCTGATGGACAATTCCTACCAGATAAAGAACCTACAAAACAGGCTGCAAAACAGAGAGGAGATATTGTTGAGCACAGAGGCAAAGACCAGAGGCTGTTTTAAAGTGTGTGAGTAGGAGCACTTTAATCGCTGTCTCTCAATGGCAACAGTGTGGGAACATATGGGAACATACTGAGCTGTAAACAGGAAAGTGTGAAACCTTGATGATCTCAGGGAGAGACCTTGCATCTTATATCAAAAGCCAAATCTAGCCATACTTTCTTATTTGTTGGATTGCATGATATTCAAGATACAAGCTCAAACACCAAGGATAAAAAGGAAGCCTGTTTGTTACCATGGCACAGAGGGGATAGTACAGCACAGTAAAAGAATTACTTAATTGTTCCCGGAAAATCAGCTGTATGTAAGAAAGAAGAAAAAGAATTTCATTAAAAACCAAGTGGTGATGAGGCTGTGAAGTGGTTTTCAGATCAACCAAGACAGTTACTAAAATAACATAGTAATTCGGCTTGCAGGACTGCAGCAAATATTTTGCTTTAATAAAAATTCTAAAATATGTTTTATGTCAGAAAGTCATGTAAATGCATATTATGGTCCCACTTAAATGATTGGAATAGTTCTATACATGAGCAGGACTATCTTTTGCATGTATTGCACACTTTGGATCACTTCATTGTGCACAGTCCTTTAATGAGTTTTAATGGACATAGACGGATTTTGTAAAACTGCAAAATCCAAAATTGCTTTTACAATGATGGCCAGCTGCGCTTCAGCGCAGTAAATCTGTTCAGGCCTACTCTACTGTTATTCCATTGCTTTGCTCAAGAGGCTGTTCTAGAAGAAGCAACCATGACCAAGTAGGTGAGATCACCAGGACCAGGCCAGTGGGACAGGCCAGTAACTAGCACCCAGGCAATGGGATTGGTATGATTTGTAGGATAAGGCTCTCTCTTTGCCTATTTTTACATATCTGTTCTATATGATTCAAAACAGTTTAGAATATTACTGAACATAAACTTCATATTTATATTGTATTATAAGTATTAATATTACTGCTATTATTACTATCATTACTATGTTATTTTTCGGCTACTCAAAGTGAAGCACAAGGATGTAAAGCTAATAATTTAAAAGCTACACACATATGCATATTCAGGAATCATTTAAGTTGTCTTTTTATTTATATTACAAATCTGCACACTGAGTTCGGGAGCAAAAAACACATCTCAAGGTCGGCCTTTTATTTAGCTACCTACACCCAAGGATTTGGACCAAAAGCTATTTAACTGAGGTCACCTGGAAAATTCACAGTAGGACAGAAAGTTAACCCATGTTTTCAAGTGCTGTTCTTTAAACAGAAGACTTAGTCTGCTGCAGCCCACAAGGTAGATATCTACAGCTCACAAATGAAGCCACTGCATAGCCAGCTTCCCATCCTCACACAGAAATATATGCAGATGCATTGGCAGTGTAGACATTTGATTTTTTTTGCTTCTTTGTATTTAACACAGAAGCAGTGGACACAATAGATTGTTGCCTTCTTTATTTATAGCCCTCAAGAACAGCCAAAGTCAAAAACTCTCATGCTCATGCCCTATCAATCTTGTTGAAAGGTACAGAGTGTATGCTAGATATCAGAAAGCAATGTTGCAGTATTGACTAATTTGAGATTGTGTGTCTCAAGAGACTTACATCAGTCTTTTAGAAACTAAAGACGGAAGAATAATAGAAATGAGAAGGCAAGCTGAACAACCTCCTGCCAGTTCACTGATTAGAAAGAGATAATTAAAATGCTCTTTGCCATAGATTTGGCCTTGTAGGAATGAGCAGACCGAGTGCCAAATTGATCTCAAACCAGTGGAGGAAAACGACATTGTGAAGGATGAGGAAACAACCTGAAATTAACTTTCTGTGATACTCTGACAGAAATTAGGTAGTATCCATAAGTTAGAGGACAAACAGGACTGGTCAGAATTGCTGCTCATATTCAACAAATTCTGTTCAACAAAAAAGTTGTTTCAGCTGGTTTAAGCAAACAATCACATTTAGAGCATGGTATTGCTTTCATCAGACACTGTTCTTTTCTGTTAAATTCAGTGCAGGTTTATACCTGGGGATTTTTCCCTGGCTGTACCTTTTCTTCCTTTTTTTGCTAGCAACCTCTTCCTATCCAGTATCTCATCTTTGACATAACAATAGGAGTAATCTTCTGTTCTGTCACAATCAATATTTTTGTTCACTCTCACAGAATTTCAAACACACTCAAAGCTTAACACAGGCTCTCTGTCTCTTACACCCAGAATGTAACATGAACCTTGCATTAAATGAGCTGTTTTCTTTGGCTTATCCACAAAATCTCACTTGTTAATTGTTATATAATCATACCTTCTCTGTGGAGAGATATTTCCTATGCTTCAGGTTAAAATCCTGAATCAATATAGAGGTGTTTAGTTAACTCATTGTCACTGGCTTATTAACCTCCCCACTGAGACACCGTGCCCTCTTCTTTCTGTGTTCTTAAAAGTAACGTTACACATCTTTCTACGTTGCTCTCCTAAGTGCTCAATGCTCATTACTCAGAAAAATTAGCAAAGGCATATCTAAGAGCTAGAACAAAAAAAAGATGCTATTTAAACCGAAATAACACAAAACAGGGTGAGGACTAGCTCAGTTGGTTAGACTATGATGCTAATAGCACCAAGGTTGGAGATTTGATCCCTGTACAGGCCACCCGCTTAAGAGTTGGACTCAATGGTCCTTGTGCATCACTTTTAACTCAGAATATTCTGTGATTATTCTGTAATATTCAATACCACAGAAAACAACTAAAGAACATTTATCATTTTCTTTGGTTACAAAACACTATCAAATAATATTATATTTATAAAGATCAGGTGTTAAGCCCCTTCCTGTAAGAAAATATATGCATTTGAAAAGCATTTCTCAGATGCAATGATCAGAATTCATGTCACCAAACTTTGTGCTTCTATATTGCTTCTATATTGCATTTGCCTCAAACCGGGACAATTGTATATATGTAAAGCTCTGAGAATTTTCAAGACTTCACTCTGTGTCAATGGAGAAAAAAGGGAGAATATAATCATAAAATTGTTTGTGTTGAAAGAGATCTTGATGATCATCTAGTTCCAACACCTGTGCCATGGGCAGGGACACCTTTCACCACAATAGGTTTCTCCAGACTGGCCTTAAATACTTTCAGGGATGGGACATCCACATGTTCTCTGGGCAACCTGTTCCAGTGCCTCACCACTCCTGCAGTAAAGAATTTCTTCTAAGTATGTAACCTAAGCCCACCGTCTTTCAGTTTAAAGCCTCCTCCTTGCCCTGCATGCTCTTCTCCAGCTTTCTTGTAGGCCCCTTTCAGGTACTGCTAGGCTGCTCTCTCCTGTTGGTAGACAAGTAAGATCAGATGCTTTATCTCTTTAGAGATGTTTATAACTTTCTTTTCAATATAATATATTGATAACTAATTCAGATGCAGATGTTTAGACTTCAGATGTCTAAATGTTTGTGCTGAGCTTACTGTATGAACTTCAGTGATTCTTCCTCCATAAAATGATTCCTTAGTTTCAGACTTCACTAACCAGTTGTTAAAATTACAATTCAAGGGAAGGCTAATACATTTTGCTCTGCAAGGAACTGAACAAACCATTTGTGTTTAAATAACAAAAGAATAAGTTAAAGGTGAGAAGGAGGTGAAGATCTGATGGTTGACATTTGGATAAAATCAGAGCACCAGTAATGAATAGTGTAGCTTCCTAATGGAAGCTAGTTCACATGATAGTAGATCTTTGCCCTTAGTTTGAGAGTTACTGCAGCTGAAATAAATGGGCCATGCTAGCACTCACTCCCTTAAAATTAGGCTGGTGCCTTGGGTCAGGTATGAGTGATGAATTCCTAACACTGAACCTGAACGTTCCCAGCTTCAAGAAAAGTTTTTCACTGTTCATAGGCTAATCAAGAATAACACACTTTCAGATTCTCAAATAATTTTGAGCGACTTAGGAATATTTATCATGAATCTTCCACCGTATTTATTATAGAAAATACACAAAAAGTCTCTGAGTGGGACATAAGGCTATTTAAACAACATGCTTTCAGCAAAGGGAATCCACTTTTTACGTGAAGGGAAATTCTTTCTGTTTTATCCCTTGCATAGTAATGCTCAGGTTAACAACATGCATATACCCATAGAAAGGAACTAGTTTGTATAAGTTAAAATACAACTATTGTCTCATCAGTCTTAGCACCAGAAAAGAAGGATAGGTGAGAGTAAATCATTATTATGATCAAAGTACTGCCTTTTTTTAATCCGCAAAGAATTTTCTTTCAAGTTACAATTCACTTTATAAGCAAAATTATTTTCTGTAATTTTTTTCTCTGTATTTGTGAAACAACCTTTAAAATTATAATTTCACACTATTTAGCAATAAAAGTGTGACTTGCTGGGAGAACTGTAATTTTATGGATGTCACAAACAAAAGGCCATACTTCAAGCACCACCATTCAGTTGTTTAGAAGCTTATAAAAAGTTAACTATTCAATGAATTATGAGTGAAATTTTGCAATGAACTGACGTTAAAAGAATAAAAAGTTACAGTGTTTTTAAATGCTCAAATTAATATTTTTAATATATTTAATAACTTTTACTGTAAAAAAGGAAAAAGCGCTGCAATGGCTGACTGTCTTCAGAGATCATCCAAAGCAGCTTGTTTCCTCCTCGGAGTATTTCAGTGTCTGAATTCTGTCATCAAACTGTCACTATGATGGGTTCAGAGCTGATGTCCATAGGCAGCTGTGCACCCAGGCACATCCCATTAAAGTCACTAACATACTGTGCATCCTCTGACTCTGTGAGTGCACATGCCCATACAATCACAGCCTAGCCATTTATCTGACACACATTATTGCTACATCTAAGCATGTACCTGAGTTTCATGTACCAATGTTCAATTTATGAGCTTGGACAATACTGTGACTTCATTTTACAGATGAGGAACAGGTAGACATGTACAAAGTAGAGTTCAATTCAAAGTATCTAATTTAGTCAACTATACCTATTCCAGAGCAGCTTTCAGAGATATCTTTTTCTTTTGCCTTTGGCTTCACGTTGACATAAAGATGGAAACACTGTGAGAAGAATTACTACAGGATGATTGCAAACAAGAAATCCTCCTGCTATCAACACTGTTAAAAAGTAGTTTGTAAACATCATGCAGGTTATTAAATGGCAAAAATGACTCCTATGTTTAGGCAATACCGTACAAATATTTTCAGTGAAAGATGGAAGCATAATCCTACGTTTAAAATTATATGGAAGAAGATATTAGATTAAGTGTTCTGAATAATATATATGGAAAAAAGTTATATCATACTGATAGGTATATATCATTTCCAGATGTTTCATTTACTATCCAATTTTGCTGTCACTGTCTCATTTCTTTTTTTCCCCAGATTCCCATCTCTCTCTTTTCTATTACTATTTCTTAGTAACTTCAGTTACATCTTTCCTCACCCACCATTTAATTTGATCATAAAACCATTGTAGCTGTACTCCCCTCCTAAAAATCTGGATTATAAGAGAAATTTCTGTGCTTGTAATAAATGAAAAGCAACTATTGCTGACTTTGAAAACAGTGTCACTAGCACAAAATATAAGAACAACTGAACTTTTCAAATCTTGTTATCTTGCAATTGTGAGCAAACTGATCTCGTCAGTGGCATCCCTGCCCATAGCAGGAGGTGTTGGAGTCAGGAAAAGCTTGGGAACTTTTCCTGCTCCTCTGGGTGTTTGTTTTACCCTCAGAGCTCCACAAAAAAAGGCTTGGCCTGTGAACCAAGCTTGTGGGAGCATTTGCCTCCACTTCTGGATGAGCTGAGAACACCAAAGAAATGAGGAGACTGTTGTTTAGTGTACCACAAATGTGTAGTTGTAGTTTTTAGGTTTTGCTATATATATTATATGGAGCCAACATGGAGATTCTAGGGTGTCAGCTTCCTCTTCTTCATCTTCTTCTCTCTTCTNAAACAAGCTTTGAAACAGCAGAAAGAAGCCTCATTTCATCTTTTCGGGACATGGGACACTGAAGCAAGGAACACAGCTGGGCCAGATGTCAGGGTCCAAAGAAGAACACCTCGCCCCTGACAGGAGGGTAGGAACTTGAAGGTCCCTTTCAACCCAAACCATTCTATGATTCTGTGACAAAGGCAAGAACTGCATACAAATGGCAAAATTTCTTTATTTGAATGCCTGCTTGAACCCAAGATCACAGAATATCCTGAGTTGGAAGGAATCCACAAGAATCATCAAGTCCAACTCCTAAGTGAATGGCCCATATGGGAATAGAACCCACGACCTTGGTGTTATAATAGTCTCTATCCAACTGAGCTAATCTTTCTCCAAGTCATGTAATTTAATCATCTTTTTCATCCTATAAAATATTAGAGATATGCCAGTTACTGGGAACACTAAAACAAGCAAGGACAAAGGCATGGCCAGTTACTGGAAACATCGATACAAAGAAGGAGACAGGCACGATTCTCTCCTCTGCTCTCACTCATGCCACTGTCCTTTGTCTACCTTTGTGACCTCCTGGAGACTTCCTAAGCGTTGGATGCACAAAAGGACTTCACACAATCCATCCTATAATTCTCAGAAATACACTGTATTTTTTGTTTCATGCTGTCCCAGCCCTTAATAACATAACCCATTTTACGGTTTGCTCCACGTGCCCAAACATTGTTAAGACCCAATGGCTAAGAAGATTGCTTTGTGGCTGTTAACCTGAGCTGAGGCTATGTTAGCTTGTAAGATATCTGATTATATAGCAGTCATGTAGAACAGCAATTCAACAGCCCATCTGTGTAGATAGTTAATTGTCCCTACACAGAATGTGTGAGAGTGTACGTACATTACCATTATTATCCTACTATACCACCTATTATCAGAAAACCGAGTGTGCAATCAAGAGCACAGCAAGCAAAACATATATTTATTCTAACTGTGAGTCACAATGCAGGAAAAAAAGCAAATACAAAAAAACCCAAGAAGCAATTCACAAGATGCATGTAAACGCAGGAGATTGTCTTTCCAAAATGAAGTTATTTCTTATCCCTGCATTAATAGGAAGATATGTTCCTCTACTATATGCTAATAGTTATTTAAAATATTGGATTTGGTTAGAGAAAGAGCATTTGTACAGCTTTCATGCTAACTTAAGTACTTTTCCAAATTAAAATTTTAATAGCTTTGCCCCAGTGGGGCAATTCCGTTTACTGAGAACAGCTTTGGTGATAATGCACAGAATTTAAAGGTTTTTCTGAAAACCAGTTAGAGGTTATTCAGTCTGCCTTTGGTGTTTCTCTCTGTTTGCTGTCTACCTCTAGGCCAAGTCCAATATCTACTGCTTTCATCTGTGAAAGCCCAGGTGCAGGCAATGGCAGTGGCACTCCTAGGAAATTCTAGGAAAGCAGCCCAACTGCAGCAACTGTGCAGTGGAAACTATGGTGTACCTGAGTAATTTGATCAGTAAAAAATAGGCCACCAAGCAGAACTTCCTTTACCAAAGGACTAATGAAGATCTACACAGGACACTTGTAGCATTGGAGACATGGACACATCCAGTTGCATGTTCATCAGAAGGTATGACATTAATTAAAATTACACATAATGTTGAAATTTGAAGGTAATTAATGCAAGAGTAAAGCAAACATTTCTCAAAGACAAGCAGTAAAGATGTGACAGAAGATAATAATCAGGAGAAAAAGTGTAAACAGATTATATATGTCTTGGATTTGTAGTGTTTTAGTCTGGGCTACTAAGCACATTACCCCACAATATGACAGCACTAGTACAGCAGTTTTACATTAACTACTTGACATTTACACCAAATAAAGGAACACCTATTACAAAGCTAATCTTGAATTCCATGGTTAAAGTTCAATGAGCACATTTGCAGCAATCAATATATCACTGAATAGTAGGTAAACTATTCCAGGGTCAACCCTGGCATAAATAACTTAAAGTACTGATATCCACACATTTCTGCCTTCTTTCAGTGCACCTGTTTGAGGCATCTGTGTTTAGAGACAAGCGGGAGAAATATATTCATACTGCTGTCTGAACATAAGGATATCAGACCACCAGAGGTGATGAAACACCAGAAATTTCACACAGTCGGTGACAGTAAAGAAACTACTATGCTTGATGGATTAGCCAGAAGTTCAGTGAGGTGCTTATCAGACTCCAAGCTTTTCCCCCCACTCCCTCAGCACTCTGCATGTAGCCAGACCAGCCAATAAGCTGTTACATGGAACAGGAAAACTGGTAGCCTATTTTCTACGCACAGATGCAGGTGTGGCCATTTTTTATCTAGCTATTATCTAACAGAAATTTCCTTAGAGGAACCTATGTATATGCCTCAATATGTGTCACAAATGAGGTGAAGAAAATTCCTATTGAGAGGGACCAATATATATATACCTCAACGTGTGTCACAAATGAGGTGAAGAAAATTCCTATATAAGAAACTTTATTGCCCTGGTAGCCGATCAGGGCAGAGAAAACTACCATGATTGAACTGTGAGCAGCTCCCCACCAGGGCAAAGACCAGCACGCAAAGTCGGGTTAAGGGAGGAGTTTGGAGGCACGTGAAAAGCAGCTAGCCGCAACACCACAAGGTCTTTTTATTTCTTGGGGTCACTTGGAGGGTCAGCTTGGCCCCTTCTGCTTCCGCCTTTGTGGTCCTGCTTTCCCGGCTGTGCCTGCTTTTGCCCTGCTTTTTTTGTCAGAAAAATCTATCAAAAGAATCCTTCCCAGCTCCCCTGTTTTATCTTGGAATGGGACATTTCCCTAGACTAAATTGGTTTATACCAGAGTCTGTGAACTACTGTGTATTCAAAGAAAGTGTAAATCCCATAGAATGGTCCACATGACTGAGTCCAAACACTTTTAGCTTGGGCTACTTTTAAGTGATAGACTGAAAAACATTCTCTTAAATTTAACTCCTATAAAGATAATCTGAATGGTGATATCCCCATAATTTTTTTCATTATCATCTCTTCCTTGAACACTCTTTATGAAAAATAATTTTTGGACTATGTAATAGAACACAATCAATATCTGCCTTAATGTTAAATTATTTCTAACTAAGAAACCCCTTTTATTTATGATTTACGTATGTTTTTAGAGATTTAAGACTTAATAACTTCATCTCATGCTTGAGTACAGTGCATATCATGCACATTTAGTTATGGAATTCTGATGTGTAATGCATAGCCAAGGCCTTCCAAGTGAATAATGCAACAAAGGTTCATGAATATAATTACCCAGCATAAAAAAAGGAGAGAAATTAGGATTAGATATATATAAAAAATAACTTCAGTCATTTAGTCACAGATTTACAGAGAACATGAATGTTTTAAAATAAAATTTTAATCTTAATGTTGACAGTAGATAAAATTAAACAGGTGATTCATTTTTACCTCATTCAAGTTTCTAACATCTATAAAATGTATGCACACTTGTACTTCTCTATAAATCTGATTCCATTCTTACAGCTCACACACAGTAATACTTGTTTCAGATTTTTACAACTACCTTCAGACGAGAGAACTATTGTCACAGCACCTACATTTCACAGTCTAGTCATGGCATTTCATAGTCAACAATAGCTGAGTAGATTCTATTCTTTTGCATATAAAAGTCATCAGCAGCACTGATTACTCTAGCCTTTATTTCCACTGGTGTAGGACTATCATTCTTTTGAAGTACAGTCTAGTAAGTTTCATGAGTTGAGTTATGCACACTCAATGCAATTTATTTGATGTTTCGTCTACACTGAGCCTGAGCAATAAAAAAAACCAAAAAAACAACAACAAAAAAAAACCACTATGGAAAAATACCTGTGCTGCTCTCCAAAAAAAGTAAAGGCACATATTTTTTATGTTCTCAAAACTACATTTCTAACTGTTATAGTGGTTAACTACATGTATTTTAAGATTAGGATATCACATCATAGACGCTGTTTTTAGCAGTCCTAATTCAGGCCACTTATGTACATGCATTATTTTGGCAGAAACTTTCATATAGAATTTTTTTCTCTTAACCTTATAATTACTTAATGAATTGTTCTTGAATAACTTGTGTATTTATATTGTCTTGACATATTACTATAGATAATTAGACCTTGTGGGAAAAAAAATATTTTCAAATGCTTTTACAGTTTGCATTAATAGAGCTTTTTATTAATAAATCTACATTTTCATCATGTCATTTGAAGAAAGCACAAAATATTACTCTATTTTAGAGATACTGGGCACAGGCAATGAAGAAGGGTCTACTTTCAGAATTTTATCACATTAGTCATCTATTAAATACATTAAATAATACGTTAGACAGAGTTTAAGATGCTCAAGGAATGGCTGTCTCTTCGTAGCTATGAGTTTTTGTTCCAATAGTCATAAAGTACTACAGCTGGGCAGCCAGAAAACAAGTAATTCGAGCAGCAGGAGTGGAAGAAGTACCTTCCAATATCATATGGAAAAGACTGGGGAAAGAGCCAAAATCAGTGTAAAAGACTGTCAGGGACTGATGTCTGACCTGCCAGTGGCACAGTCTGGCTATACCAGATTTGCCTCCTGGTGCCCTCTGAGTCCTTTGTGGAGTTCCTGTGACCAGAAGACATTTTCATTGTGGATGACTGGGGGGGAACGTGTAAATTCAAAGTGTCTGAAATTATGTGAAGATTGTGTGCCAAGAGATCAAATTAATGTTTTTATATGGTACAAGTGAAACTATTTACTGATTAAAACGGAGTATGGTATGAGGGCAGCCAGGTCTAGGAGTATGCAGCCTGATGGGATTGAGGATTACACACAGAAGAAGGGGCTAAACCTGAGTCAGTCACGCCCAGGATGGCTCCCAGGACTGGTCCCTAGCACGCACTCTATTTCAATGACCAAGCACTCTATCAGTTGTTTTATCTACCCTGCTCGGGTTAAGAGTCTGGTCTCCATGACCAGGTGACATCACTGAGCTCAGGCTCCCGATGGGCAATCTGTTCCACTGTTCCATCAATCTCCTAGAGATTTTTTTCCCCTTAAAGTTACTATGAACTTCATACATGCTTATCAGATTTCATATCAGGTTTAGTTTGTTACATCATCTGGCACTGCGAAGCAAAGCTGGTCAGCATTGTAGCTATACTCCCAGCAGTTGTAGGCAGATATAAAATTACATTTCAGCCTCCTTTTCACCAATTTAAAGAGGTACAGATCCTGCAACCTCTTTTCACAGGTGATGCCCTAGGCTCAAGTCATCTTGTTAGCTGTTGGTTGGACCTTTCCTGTTTCTTCCCATCCCTTTTGAAACATGAGACCAGAAGTGTACTTAGAATTGGGGATTACTGTATGTGGGATAACATTTTTCAGCTGGCTGAACTTGTCTTTTTCTAATGCAGCTCAGTAAATTTGTATTATTTGCAAGGAGTGCACCATGCAATTGAGCATGGACCTATTCCAGTGTGTGTCTACAATTTGGACTAGCCCCATCTCAAGAAAAATAGTCTCAGAGAGTGCTAGTCTGAGTAGATTAACATAGTTAACTTACAATTTGATGTGACTTGGGAAATAACTCCATAGAAAAGGTGTCTATAAAATTGAACAGTTCCCCACCAGCAAGAAAAATGAAAGTTTCTAAGACCTTTGTTCTCATTAATGTGACTAAAGAACAGAATTATTTTTAATAATATCTAGCAGCTCCTCTTATTTTCAAAGGAGAATGTTGAGTAGACATGTAGTTACTTCTAGTCATAATATATTTGCTTCTACTCCCAACTGTATTTGTTCTGAACATTTCTGAATTTCTGAGTCATTCACAAGTCTGTTACCCTTTTTGCCAGCCCTATGGAAACTATAGGCTTAAATTCTGACATTAAATCACATATTTCTGAATTTTAAATCCTACTACTTAATATTTTTTTTAGAATATAATCTCCTATGCTGATTAAAAAATTCCCACTGACTTCTCATTCTTCAGTATTCTTTCCTGATGTTTGCCTGAGTATTTATTACAAGTATATAAATGGAATAAGTTGTTGCTTTGAAAGTTTGAAGTATAATAGAAAAGACTTAGTTTTTACTCTTCATTATTTTCACTGTGTTAGAAAAGGCTTTTTGCCTTTGTACCATCATAAAAAAAAAGAAAAAGTACCCTTTTAGATTAAAACTTACTCTCACACTCTGCTTAATAGAACAATATATCTATTTGGTTCTAGTACCGTGAATACATTTTTATGTGTTATGCTGTTATGCATGAAAAATGCTGTAACTTCAGACCAGAAAATACTACTTATCTCACTGTGGTTTATGTTATATAATTGATCCAAACACATGAGTACTGTGGGTTTTGTTGGTTTTGTTTTTCCACAGAAATAGACAAATGATTTAACTATTTAATTAAACTTTAAAGCTTTTAATTAAATGCCTAAATTGCAAAGATCTATTTCAGGATAAACTGTCTTTAGATTGTTGGATATGTATTTTCCTATTGCATCTGCTCTAACCTGGAAAGTAACAAAGGGCAATAACTCACATTTTCACTTCTTAATTGGTGCAATTAACACTTCTTTTATTATCCAGGCAGACAAGCAGTGATTGTGCTGGTGCTGCAGGTAAAACAGAAACTGATACTTTTAAACCAAATTCAGTCACTAATGTATTTCAAATGCTTATAAAGCAGCATTTTAGCAGAATAACTTTATTTTCTTGTTTCTCACACTACGGTTCTACTATTTTTCCCATTCATTTCCAAGGGAAACGACGTGTCCCAGCACATAAAGGCCAACTTTAACAAATCTGTAATCTTTCCATCTGACTTTAATTTGAGCAAGGAGTCTTCCGTCTCCATATTTTGGACACTTCTGTACTCTCTATATAAGGATAGAAGAGATCAATTCTGTAGAAATCAAATAATCAGTAATCAAAATATCAAAGATAACCACCCAATTTCTGTTCTGTTTTGAATCTCAGCTATGAAGGACACTATCTTTCCATAGAATATAAATTTTCTTTTTGTTCCTTATGATGTTGCTCTATGGTGTAGACCAACAGAGGTCTGTTAAAAGTACTGATTGGCATAAGCACTATGCCATGGTGTCAGATGTCAGCCCCCCAGAGAGGGATTGGGTCAATGGAGGTGGCAAGGGGAAGCAGGAGCAGGGTTGCTCCCTGCAGGAGAGCCAAGGGTCAGAGTTGTGCTCTCAGCGGCCAGCACACAGTCCCACAAGAGCTGTGCAAGGCCATGCAGTGATAATAAGAGGTTTCTTCACCAATGCTGTGTGCTTCAGGCATGATAAAGTTAGGTCACAGGTTGGACTTGATGATCTCAAGGGTCTTTTCCAACCTAGTTTATTCTGTGATTCTGTCATCGAGAGTAATCATGGTCGGGGGTTTGTCTGGAAAGTCCAGTCATACAAAGCAGCAGACTGGGCTGCTGGGCAGAAAGACAAGGCTTTGACATTTGACCAAGCTCCCAAGAGCAAATAGGGCTGCAGACAGACTGCCTGTGACACAGGACTGACATCTGTGCAGGGCACTGGGCTGCTCCCAGCACCAGGCTAAGGCCCCTCCCAAAGAGCAGCCACGCTCTCCGATGACATTGCATCCTCAATTCATAGTTTGTGAAAAATCCCATGCTTTCCAAAAGTTTTCCATCGTAAATATCTTCTGCAGTGATGCCGAAGATGTCAGTAAAGTGAGAAATGTATCTTAATTGTCTTCTAACTCAGTAAAGGTTTGACAAGGTTGTCTGGGCATACTCCTCTGCTACCAGAGAGAGATTTAAGTCAAAACTACAGAATCTTGTATCTAGCAAAAGCCTTTTCAGCACTGAATGTCTCAATCAGTCATTGAGGTTCCCTTTCTATTTTATGCAATGATGTCATCCTTTTAATGAAGTGATAAATATGACAATCCATTAGACACGTATAATACAATAGGAATAGAGACACACTAAGTAACGCAATTAAAATTGGTTTGTTTCCTTTACGTGCAACAAAGTGTAGCTATAAAGCTAAAAAGGATTTGGTCAATTTTACGTCAATTTTTTTTTATGTAAACTTTCCTTGCTTCAAGTACATCCTTAAGGAAGCTGTCAAGAGGTGTCACTTGTCAGATTAAGAGTAAAGCAAAAGAAATTATTACAGTTTGTTATTCTCTTTCTCTGCCATTTATCTATGGAGACTTAAAAAGTTCTGTCTTTCATTCCTGAACACAAAGTATCAGCTATAAAAGATGTCAACTTGGTACAGGTGTTACTTCATATTTACTAAATCAATGGAACTATTTAACCAAAACATGCTGTTAAATCATGATATCACCTAAAAACCTTGAAAAATAATGAGTCCTAAAATTCAAGCTTCTGTACTTCAAGTTACTGTAGCAAAATAATTACCATACATTTCTTATCACACTCTCAAGTTTGCATTTTCATTGTGATAACAGCCACTTTATGTTATTCTACTATTTATTTGAAAATGACAGCAGAATAAAGCTCATTATAAAGTAAAATAAAATCATTCAGATAAGGTAAAAGTAAATCCAAGATAAAACTTAGCTTTTTATTCTAGTATTTTAGGGGTGGTTTGTATTTCCCTAACAATTTGATGTTACGTTTAGTCTGCTGAATAATGCCATCAAGGCCATTACATAATGCTGATGCAAATCACTCAGTCTAAAGGGAGAAGAGGACATGGCATGTTTTCAAGCTATGTAAAATCAAACCAGATAATGAACATTTACACTTCACCGGTATTTACCTCCTGATGAAGAGTACCGTTCATTCAGACTTGAATTTAGAGATTCAAAAATCACATTTTTACTCTAGCCTAGAAAATGGCAGGTCTTATTTATAATAACAGAACTGTAATCAGCTTGAGTGATTGATCAGAAATAAAATCAAGGTTCCATTAATTTTATACTTTGGACTTCATCTGCATAAAGTCTGATAAGGGAAGAATGTTGGCCATTGTAATATGCCTGATAAATGGATTCAACTCAAGGAGTTAAAACATTTACTGAACAGGTTTAAAATAGCAGTCCATAATGCTTTGGGAAAAATATTTAGATAACCATTGTTTTCCTGAAGATGCTTCACAAAGTCTGCCCAGTTATGAAAACATGAATTGCAGCAATTTAAACCTATTTTAAAAAGCAAAACATAAAGATAGGGGGAGGGGACCTGCTTTCCATCAGAGGATATTTCCTCCTCTGAATCTGACTCAAACCGAGACATACGGTTTGCCAGAAGAGAAAATTTTAAAAATATTTCTTTAATGTAAAATTCTAATTATAGAATATATCCATTATTACATTTGATTGCACTCTCAGTAAGCTTACTGATGACACCAAGCTGTATGGTGTGGTCAACACGCTGGAGGGAAGGGATGCCATCCAGAGGGACCTTGACAGACTTGTCCCTTTTAACCCAAACCGTATCATATGAGTCTTCATGAAGATAATAAAATAATAAATAATAACAAAAAAAGAATTTTCAGATTCAGCCTAAGAATATTGTTAAATACATACATTAGGAATAACCACTTTTTAATCAGCTGGTTTGTGTTATTTGTCTTAATAGCCATCATAATTGTTCAAGTATATGTCTGGAAAGTACTGAAAACATTGTGTCTTATTAAACCAATGAATTATTAGCATGTTTAAAAATAAAAATCTCTGATGTTAATAAAGAAACTGCTAACTGAAGGTGAACAGGATAACCTAAAGATCAAGAGACAAGATCTTCTTCTTCCTAGCCTAGCCTTCCTTGATGGAAGTCAGAAGCCAGCTGAAGGTCAAAGATGTCTCTAATTCCAGTCAGCACGATTTCTTGGAAGAAAGAACTCACAAAGCAAAACTGATTTCATTCTTAGGTGTGATTACAAGGGTGATTCATAAATGTGGTTTTATAGAACATAATAGACACTTAGTATTTGACTTCTTATATAATATCCTGATTGAAAAACCAAAAATTTCAGAATATTTGCAGCATTGATAAACACAATGTTATTAAAACATGAATTTTACATATATATATATATATCTATATATAAAAGAGTGCTATGCTTCAAAAACTATTTGAAATGCTAATTGAAAGGGGAGGGAGAATTTTGTGGTAGAGCACAAGATGAATTATGTTTATCCAAATTCTATAAAATATTTTCAGCAAACATTTTGAAATAAATCATTCTTTCCTACATCACAAGGCAGCAAACTGTTCACTGAAATTATAATGGTGAGGCCATGCACTCACACATCTATGTGCAATCAATTATTATTCGCAAGGGATCTCAGTTCTCAAGCCCAAACAAAATCAGGAGTGCCATTTATCCATAGTATAAATTCATCTCCACCTCAGAACATGGAACCAGGCTTCCAAAACAATGGAGACCAGATTAAGGGACAGAAGAGCTCTCTTACACCACAACAGGCAACACAGGCATGATCTCGAGCCAGCTGTTTACACCTACCTTTTTTTTCCCTGGATTACCCTCTGTTCTCACCCTGGGCCCCACATCTGTTCTCCAGAAATTTCTCTGGATCATGTAAATTCTTTCTTTTTCTGGGATTGAAAAAACAGAAAAAGCACCACTTAGAAACACAACCCATTTCCTAATCAAATTCCTGATCAATTTTTTTTTTTAAAGAATATCAGTTTTGATCCAAGTTTGATTCTTAAAAAAAGGGAGGGATGTTAAGCAGGTGGAAACAGTTTTCATCATTTCCGGGAAGATTGCCTCTATTACTACTCTCCTTTTCTAATGGACAAAAGAGAGGTTCAAAAGATCAGTCCTATCCAGAAGGCAGTCAGTTTGACTTTTATAGTTTCTTCATGGATTTTAATCATCATTCTTGCAAGAAGCAAGAAGTAAGATTATAGTTACAAACATATATAATCTTAGAACAGTGAATATATTCAGATTTTTGAAAAAAATTGTTTTTAAGCCAGTCAAAAAGCATGTTTACTTCAAACACAAGGAAACACATGTTTGCAAACAGGTCTGGAACACAGAGCCATTCTTCCTGGAACATGTTAACCTAAAGTATATAGCAAAGATATTTGGCTAATCTGATGTTTGTGCCATTAGAACTCATCCTGAAGGAATATCTAAACCACAGTTTAAAGGATGTTTGAATATTAGGGAAATATTTGAATATTGTAATATTAGGGGAAAAAAGTTATTTTTATCTAATTAAACATAGGAAAACAATGCTAACCAAGCTTGACTTAGGGTAAACTACTCATTCTGATTAGTATTGTAAGGGCAGGAAATAAATACTTTGTGCAAAGGATACAATAATTTTTAGAGTTCAGAAGGTGGTAGGCTGCAAGGGAAAAGGGTAGACAGAGTTTAAAAATAGAAAAAGGAAAGTGATTCACTCTATAAAGACTACCTTCTTGTTATAGGGAATTGGACCACAATATTTGAATTCCCCTCTAACGCAACCATGATCATTTAGGTTCCTGCTGTGAGTGTTTTGAAACGTTACCCTTGACAATGCTAATAAAAAGGTCAGTTCTATTTCTGCTTTGTTGTGACTCTGTGCACTGCAGGTATTTTCATTGTGAGAGTAAATATCTTGGTAGTAATCTTTGCATGGGTTCTGTTTCCCTTAGCCTTTAATGGAACATGACTGCAGATTGAGAACAATGATTTGCTCTTTACAGAATTTGCTAACTTAATCAAAATAACAGATTGAATCACGACTACTGAATAACTAACCTAATGAATAACATTAGGTCCAGGCAAAGCACCATGAAGCCATTCCATCCACTAGGACACAAACCACAGAATAATTAGGTCGTGGCATAATGGCAAAACTTAAAGGAGAAAGATCAGATACTGAACAATTATTTCAATGGATTTGCTGATTTATTCCATCTCAGAACATTTACATTAATCAGGGCCAAATTAGACCTTAGTAATATTGACAATCCTCTGTCTTATCTCTGAATATTATAATGCTAAATGAGATAGAACTGTTTCTTCAACCATACAGCAGCCAGTATATTCATAGCAACAAAAGTTTTAGGAACCCATTCTACCTGTAGGCTATGCTCAGAGATATCTAAGTTTTATCTGCCCTTGAGGAAGAAGACATTTTTGAAAGGAAAAAGATTTTGAAGGCTTATTTTCTGCAGATAATATAGGCTTGTTGGTCAGTTATTGGCAGTGAATAATAGAGTTCTTTCATTACAAGTACTAGTTAGTTGCGGATTTTGCATGAATTATTCCCATTTCATCTACAATTCATATTTCTCTCTTAAATAACCAATTATTTAAACTAAATATATATTTTCATTAGTGGTAATTAGAATAACATCCAAGAAACATGACTATTGGAGACTAATGTCCTATGTCTTGTCAATTTAGTTGTTAAAATTTGTTTCTTCAAGGGTGTCAGAGTCTGCTGAAAAAAAAATTAATCAGGTCAGTCAGTATGTAACCAAAGTTTTCAAACCCTGTAAACAAAGCCTTCAAACCCTGTCCCTGATGATGACCTTGTATCTCTTCAAGGATCTCTGATGAGAGCTGGCTTTCTAATTTGCCTTGTCATCAGGACTGGTACTGAAACCTCAGACTTGTCTTCTTGACCTCCAGTATGAATCAACTAGAAACACAAGACACAGTACAGAGAATCTTTTCAAAACTTTTCCAGCACAGGTAGATTTGAGAAGCCTACCTAGAAGTAGCACATTTGTAACACATCAAGTTGTGGCTCCTCACTCCACACTGTCCCACCTTTCCATAAGCAAGAACATTTGTTCTTGGAATGAACACAGATTATTATTCTTTCCAAACTTAAATACAATCCACTTTTACATCTCTAGATAATTCTCTAGACAATTAAGTCTCCAAGACAGTTACACACATTAGACGCTGCATATGTTAGATTCCACGAAATAAAATATTCTTGTAATATTCTAGCTACTTCAGCAAGTAACTAGAATACTTGCTGAATATAATATAATAGATAATACTAATATACTTAATATTATGCAAAAGAGAATTAGGAAAACTAACCACAAATGCATTAAAACGGTAAACATCCTAAGTCAACACCACTCAGAATGTTACACACTTATTCATGGTGTCTTTTCTAGCATTGCTAGCACACAGTTAAATTAATTGTCAGTAGATGCCCCGAGACCAGAAGTGATTAACCCATCTAATTGCTGCAGATAGTAAAGTTTTTCAGGGAGGATATAATTTATTATAAATTAGATGGAGCGCTCTCTTCCCTACAAACTTCTCTACCTTTATGTCTTTTTGTTTTTGCTCAAATGCAAGTGCTCAACGCTTAGTCTTTTTGAGTCATATTTCTTCCTAAAAAATTGTTAAATAGGTAATGCTCATTTACATTCTCCATACAATCAGATCCTTAACCTAAAATAAGGAGCAGGAAGATGAGTGCAATGCGTATTTTTCAAAATAACTTAAACTAACAGAAACCATTAAAAGTTTATAATGAAATAAATAAAATGCCAAAACTAGCTATCCACCATTTTATGATCTTACTTACTTTGAAGGGCTGTTATAAGTGCTCTCCTTATTGATTCATTTGTCCACAAGAACAGAGCAATAAAACTACCAAGCTAGTATGAACATTTTAGCACCACAAAATATAAACCTATGTATCTCATAGGGGCTCAGTCTTGTAAAATGTTGACATTTTTATTTCTGTTTCACCATTTGGGTTGCCTAAGCTGAAACAGGAACAAGTGAAATGGAAAATACATGGGAAATGGGGTTTCTATAAATGCTGGTGGCCAAGAGGAAAAAACCTTTATTGAACTCACACTTTACATTATTCTCAAACTGTCAAGGCATGCTTTTATTCCCATTCAAATATTCAAATATAACAAACTGGTAAATCAAATAAAATTAATGAATTTAAGATGCACACTTGCATTCTAGGCCCCTTTTTCCTGCAGCTCAGATCAGGCCCTGATTATCTGAGGTTCCCAATGCAATGTGTGGAACTAAAGAAGCAGGATTGTTACTGGAGGGAGTGTGAGCTTTGTGTTGGATCAGGTGACAGACATGAGCTTGCAGGCAAATTAATCTCATTCTATAAATCCAAATAGCTCACATGTTACAGAGAGGCCTGTGTCAGGTTACTGTGCTTAGCATGCAGGCCCAGCAGGCAAACTGGGATATTAAAGTTGAACGAAATCTGACCTATCTTTTAAATTTAGCATACATAACAAAACATTATATATAATAGACATTGGTGATACATGAAATCTTAGGGAAAATGTGAGCCCTTTCCAGAAGGAAATGGGAGACCTGGTTACCCAGGACATGGAGAAGGCTGAGGTACTCAATGATTTTTTGCCCTAGATTTTTTTTTTTCCACCAGCAAGCGTTCCAGCCCAGGTTGCAGAAGGCAAAGGCAAGCACTGGGTGGGTCAAGAATCACCTGCTGTAGGAGAAGATTGGGTCTGAGAACATCTAAGGAACCTGTAGGTGCACAAGTTCATGGCATACAATGAGACACATCTGTAGGTCTTGAGGTAACTGGCAGAGTAAGTGGCCAAGTGGCTTTCAATCACATTTGAGAAGCCAGGGCAGTTTGGCAAAGTTTGCACTGACTGGAAAAGGGGAGAAGTAACCTCCATTTTTGAAAACCAGGAAAAAAAGAAAGACCCAGGCCAGTCAGTCTCACTGTGATTCCCAGCAAGGTCGTGGAGCAGATATTCCTGGAAACTATTCAAAGGCACATGGAAAATAAGGTGAATTGGTGACAGCCAACATGACTTTGCTATCAGCAAATTGTGTCTGATGAATCTGTTGTCCTTTTACAATGGGTTTACAGCATTTGTGGATAAGGTAAGAGCAAGTGATATCCTGTAGCTGGACTTGAGCCTCCAGCCCACAAAGCCAACCATATCCTGGGCATCAAAAACAACATGGCCTGCAGGTCAAGAGCGAGGATTCTCTGAAGCGTAGTTGCACTATAGCCCATATGAAAAAAAGAAAAAAAAAAGTTACAGAAACATAACAAGGTACTCCTTAAAAAAAAATTTGTAGCAAGAAATGTACTCTTCTTGGCAAGCATTGCTGATTGGAATCCCAGGGCTCTAAAAAGCTCTTTATTATGGTGTAACAAACTGTGAAAGTCAATTCTTGGAACAGCAGCTGTAACTGCAACAATACAATGTCGCTGATAAAAGAATTGGATGAATATGAATGCTGTAATAAGCACATATCAATGGCCAGGAGCAGACAAAAAGCAATTTAAGAATAAAAACAGTCATAAAATATTCAAGGAGGCCAGAGGATTAACACTGAAAGCGAGTAGCATTAATTATGACTTCTAAAGCAGAAAAAATTGCTGATAGACCAAACGTCAATTAATAGTAATTGCTCTGAGCCAGATTTTAAACACGTTACATGAAAACAGTAATTTTATAAGGTTATACAGTAAGAGATGACACAAAGTTGAGATCAAAGGTTAATTTCACTATTGCCTACAAACTTAAACGGAAAAAATTACAAGGATATTAAGGCCAGCAATGGGTGACTTTTGTCAAGATAGATAAATATAAAGGGACAAACATTTTCAGAAATAAAAATAAAAGAGAGTTAATGAAATTGTGTCTACCATCAGGCTAATGGATAGAACGGCATTATTCTGACACAGTCACACTGAAGTATTCAGGAGTCTCAAGAAAAACAATACTTCTCTAGACATATGAAACTTAAATGTGTCCCTCAGAACATATGAAGATGTTAATTTATGTGCAATAAAATATCTAAATCAAGAAAAATACATTTTTTACCATGATAAAAAACTTATAGAAAGCAAGAGCAATTTGCAGGGAAACTAAAGTGTAATTCTGAGAGCTACAGCATATGGATTCAAAGAACTCACCATTAACATGATATTTTCTGCATGATATTATTATATATCACAACAGCTGTAAATAGCATTCTGAACAAGAAGATCTAAAACTTACATTAGAGAAGACAACCAAGCATCTTCTACTTTTTTCTTTTTAACTTGATGTTTTAACATAATGTTGAGTGGTGTCAAGAATGTATCTTTCCTGACTGATATTACCACTCGCATCATTTTAAGAAAAAAACTACTTGGACACAACCACAGCATTCATTGCTACGCAGGAAGTGTGCAGATGTAATTGTAGGCAATAAAATAGATCTTGGGAGTAACAACTCAACTAACATGCAAGTAAGGAACAAAAATAGTAGACCATTCCAAACAAAATTAAACCACAAAATTATAACGAGAATTTCATCAAATCAAAACACAACATAACCTTAGAAGACAGGGAACATGAAAATTGAGTAAATTGACTTATTTTGGCTGTAACATGTAAGCATATAGGGACATCAACAAGGAAATTATATTAAATCTATAAAATAGAATATTAAGGGTCGATATCAGTTTTGCTTAAAAAAATCTCAAAGACCAGACTGCATCTTCAATTCAAATTTTATTTTTGATACTGGAATGTAGATTTGAAAGCTGAAAATCTTTCAGAAGAATAAACAGTTGCTTAAAAGCCTCTGAAAGAAAATTTGTAGATATAAATCTTAAAAATTAAGAACTTTCCCAGACAACTTCACCTCATTCTAAAATTCAAAGAAAACAAAAACGTGAGAATGTCGAAAACAGCTAAAGCAAAATCACCTTCTGTGACAAGTGTTAGATAATACTTAAGTGCTGGAAATTTCAGGTAGAGTGACTAGAACAGCATTAATAACCACAAAGGTCATTCAAGGACATTAAGGTTTTCCTTCTGCCATGTTACTTCTGGTGTTTAGGGGAAAAAAAAAGTATATTGTTCTGCAATTAGTTAATAGAATACACAGATTTTTCTCGTTGTAGCTCATTAAGTTCACCATAACTTTAACTTTTTCATCATTGCTAATCCAGAATTTAATATAAAGCAATTGATTTTTTAGTTAGCACAAGTTTGTTAAACTAAGGGGAGTCATTATCTCCTTTGGCTTCTGTATCTATTAAAAACTCAAGATCTGTTTCTAAATAGAGTGTGAACTGCACACACAAAGCATCAACGTCATGCTCAAGCAGTGACAGGTAATGTGAAAAGAGATCAATTCTTTTTGACTTCAAGGTTTAAATCTCAACTAGTCTTGGCAGGTTCCTTCTGTAGACCCCTGAAAGAAACAGATGCTCCCAGAGGGTGATTGACACCACAGTATGAGTCACTTCTCTCTGCTCTCCATAGACCACATGACACATTCTCTGAAAACATCTAATGGTTTTCACTGACTTCAAAAGCAACTAGGGTGACCAGTACAGACTTAAACATAATCTTCCACATATTTAAGGCTGTCTAAGGTAAATCTCTGCACTGCTAGCATTGAAGCCCTCTAAATATTATGATTGAAATTGGCTGGATTAAAGGGTATTTGAAGCTGTCTCAATACAAATAGAGAAATCCAGATCAAGTCTAATTGAACAGAACCTTCGGACTTTACATATTTAAAGCCCAAATACATTTTCAGCTTATGCCTTTTTCATTCCTTTTTTTTGTATTTGATCTTGAATGTTACCAGTTCTTTTTCCTATAGAGCCAAGCATATGCATAGAAGACTACCACATTTTAATATATTCTGCTCTTTGTAAGCCCCGGTCTGTTTTCAACTACAGTTTAGCCTCATGCCTGGTAGAAAGTATTTAGCAAAATAATTAGTATTAGTTATGAAAGGTTTATTACTCCTGTCTTCTACCCAGGAAAATCTCTATAAGGCATGCACAATTGTTTTCTCATACTCTAATGGGGCATCACTACAATACAGTAATTTCCTATGGGGAAAAAAACCCAAACTATCCAGTCCTCTTTTTGGTATATAGAGCTTTCAGAAAGATTCTTTTTTATTGATCAGTGCTCAAATGTATAAAGAGTACTACAGAAATGAATAGGAAAAATATTTATTTGCTTATGTACTATATAGAGCATAAAGAGGAGAGAAAAGAAAGCATTCACTCTTTCCACATCAAATGCAGAGAAATGTTTGGGCTACTTACCGGTGGCCTTGTTCTTGTCATTACAGACCTCTACAATACAGAACTCTATGCAGAATATATGACAAGGTAATGAAATTTACTTGTAGTGTGTAGGATGGGAAATAACAAAACATTAATGCCCTGCACTGACCTCTTAATTCTGCATGAGTAACACAATGGAGAGAGAAAATGTGATATGAGTTATTTCTATACAGCAAAGAACAACATCTTGTGCCTACACAAATTTTGATGAGACTGCAGAGAATACAATTTAGAGGAAACTTCACAGTATTAGAAGGCCTGGTGAGAGGTTCTCATCATAATCCAAACTGTGCTTTTAGATAGATAGATAGATAGATAGATATTAAAAACTGTATGTGTTTTTAGTAGAGAAGAAACAGCTAATGAAATTTACTTCACAAATTGAAATGCATCTTCACAGTGTTCAGCCACACTCTTTCCCAAAATAGGAAATGTTCATGGAACTGCTACTTTTGCATTCTACTGCTTATTTACTAAATATCCCATTAACTCTCCATTATATGTTTGTACACACTGCTTTTCATGAATTACCAAATTTTACTTCTGATACTTTGTTATTGGAGGACAAAGAAGGAGCCCCCATTGCTACAATGTTAAAAGCCAGGGAAAAATGAAACATTTTCCCCTGTATTTTAGCTGTTCTCTCTGACTTGTTCTTTCTCTTTTGCTTTTGAAATGTAAAATAGTGTAATTGAATTCATGTCACAGGAGCTGTACCAGAATTGGTGATATATGATGTGTTTTACCAGCTCTGCAATACCAATTTATTAGCAGTCTTTAACTTTACAAATCACCCTGTATTTGAATAGATGATTTAAGAACACCTACTTAGGTTTATTTACCCAACAAATTGCTTGTGGACTTAATAAGGAACTCAAGCAGTTCCCCTGGGGTTTTATTTGGAACTTGTTTTCTTCTATTATCCCTGAAGCAGAGAAAAAGAAAAGTCTCTTGAAGTTCAGAGGTATCAACACATACATACTCAATTCCACTATATAACTTACCTAATAAAACAATTTTAGGGAGTGGTGAAGTGGTCCTGACTGTTCCACAACTGCACAGGGAAGGAATGATCACATACATGCAGGACCAGCACAGCCCTCAGGCCAGTGCTGCCCAGATTTTGGCTGCAGGACAAACAGAACCAGCTGGTTTTAACAGAGGAGCTCGCAGCAGCTCCTACTTCTCACTGGCAGTTCCACTGCCTGCCTGGCCTTGCTTTCATCCAACTATGCAGCTCCAAGTCCCCACACAAACATCTCTCCTGTCTGAGAGCAGAAATTATGGATAGAGCTGTTTCCAGGTAAGAAAACAAGCAGTAGCTCGAAGGACCCAAAGGGGAGGGTCTGTTCTGGGGATGGGGTCTGTACGGTGTGCTGCACGGGGCCTGAAGAGCCATTCAGTGCTACACCACCTAAAGGGACATAAAGGCCACCTTTACTCTTCTTGTAGTCCTGACTCCGATAAATACCTTTTTAATTGATATCTTACATCAGTGTCTTTCTTATTGGGATTATTATGGGCAGGCAAGCATCTCCAGATACAAACCGACATTTTGTCATTTATCTTGATCTGAAGATATACTTCCTCATCTCCATCTGAGAAACTTATTTTTCTAATGCGAGGGTTAAAATTAATACAGATGCCTCATTAGCCAATTAAAAGTCCATTGTAAAATTTCACCTTGAACTAAATAAAAATTGCATTAAATTGAGGAGATCAAGACCAGAATTGAACACAATTTTTTCTTGTCTGTATTTTAAGAATTCAATAAAGAAACATGTAAGAGTAAGACTCAGAACCAAGATAAATAAAGATGACATACCTAGTCCTCCTACAACTCCAAGTTTAACCCCAAGTTTATTTAAATCAGTGGACTGAAACACAAGCCTTCAAAGTTAGTCTTTACTTTGGATGAATATTGCATAAGCAAAGCATTCAGGTAAAGGACAACATATAACCTCCCTGATTATTGTTGCGTGCAAATCCTTGAGAAGGGAAGGCCACATCCTTAAATTTGAAAGCTACATCCATAAAATCGAAGAATTGCATTTTTCATCTTCAAAGGACCCAATTAGCATAATTAGTCCATAATTAGCATACTTAGTGAATGCAATAATTTATAGATGGAAAGAACATTTGTCGCTCTCCCTGTTTGACAGGGAGCAAGGAAGGAATGATAAGACCCCACAAAAAGTCCCTATTGGCAGTTTTATTTTGTAAGTGTTCCATGCAATTTTGCTTGTTGAGATCTTTAAAGACCAACAGGACACAGTGAAAGCACAGAAATGCTTCTAAATTTATTTCTGGTAGAGCCAGTGCGTCCTTTCAGTAACCTGTGGTAGTGGAATGCATAATCTAGGGATCTGCTTTGTGGGGGGGGTTTTTTTGCCTGTTTGCATAGTGGGTAGACTATCCCTTATCAGGAGTAAGACTAAGTAAGACCTGCTATTAGTTTTGCAATTGAGGCAAGCGATATATTTCTAATGAAAGTTTTTGCCTGTTTGGCAAAGAGCATGAAGGGGAGGGTGGAAAAACCGAAGGGTGGAAAAACCGAAGTAAGCCCCCTGCTGCCTCCCTTTTCTAACCTGCTAAGGAATACTTCTAGCTGAGGCTGGATGTACTTTCTGTGCAAAGAATCATGCAGAGGAAAGACGAGGAAAGTTCATCTTTCCTGTTAAAAGGAGTAATACAATTGTAACTAGTTGCTTATACTGGCTCAGTGCCCAGCATGATTAATGATGCTTTCAGAATGGTTTTAGAGGACCATTTAAACTTGCCCTTATGAATTTCGAGTCTGTCAGTTTTCCAGTGCTTGATCGGTTTATTTCACTGCCTCCTTGCTCAGAGCAAATCATCAGGCTAAGACAGAAGAATTTTCAATTTATTAGTTTATATGCTGTTAGAGGGAAAAATTTCTGCAAAAACTCATGGAGAAAAGGAAAATGTGAACCTCGGACTGGGAAATTACTGTCAGTACTGATAGCATAGATTTTATTTGGTATCTGATTGTTAGCTATGCTGATCAACACGTTCCTGGTGTACACGAAGTCTGTGAGTGAAACTTCCTTCCTTGCTTTCCTCATGTACAGGAAGAAGTGGAGATTGTGGAAAGGTGAGTCAACCAGGAATTAAGCCAGTGCATATGCTTATGTTTCAGCTTGAATTGATCCATGCTTTTAAAAAACAGACCATAGTTCTTATTTCAATTCATTTTCTTCCATAACTGATGTAGTGCACAGTGACTGTGCCTACAATAATTACCATTTGAAATCAGGCAAAATTTTTTTGAATTATTAATTCCGCACACAAAGAGGAGGCAGATAAAAGCATACCACACATTTTAATTTACATCTTTTCAAAGAAAATTTGCCCTGTACCTAGGAGGACATTAGCACCAGAGGAGCTTTGGTAGTGTAAGCAATCCACGTTCTTATCTATTCAGCCCCTCCCAAAATACAGAATACTGACTAACAGCTAGAAGGCCCAGAATGAGATTCATTCTCTTTGTAAACTGTTTAAGTTTCAGTGTATTGAAAATGTTCCCAAATATTTCTGAGAAGCATAAATTTTATTTTAAATTAAGAAGCAAGCTTGTTCTTGGTCTGTATTTCTACAATTCTTGATCATTATAATAGCAGTTTTCCTACCAGTTCTTTCAATTATATAGGAGAGAGATCTGTTAAATTCTTAATCATTTCAGACTGAGATGCAGAGATCATCAACACATCCTGCTATGCAATAAGTATATGTCAAAGAAAAGAAGAGGAAAAAAATGAAAATAATACAATGATCGCAATTATAGTTCTCCATAAAAACTTCCTATCAAAAAAAAGAAAACATTTTATTATTGATACTTTGTACATATAATTCAAGAAATAAAATAATTTCAAATGAAAAACCAAAAGATTCTTGTGCCATAACATTCTTGATGATTATCCACCGCCACTTTTTCTTTTTTCTTAATATTTCAAAATTTTCACTTCTAGTAAAAAATTCTAATCTTCATAAGACCCAGGTACATTGTTACAAGAAAATAATTATCTGAAAATGTTCAGCAAGCTTAGCTGCATTAAAAGTACTGTTCAGCAGTGACATCATTTAGTTTGAACAACTTGTTCTGGTGAGCTCCCTAAACTATCAAAGCAGATTATATATGTGCTGGCAGAGAACATTTATCACTCATTAACAGCTCATTAGCAAATTTCTTAATTTGCTCCAGTTCTACTGGGATTTATCTAGGGAATTTATATTGAAAGAATTCTTGTTTGGCTGATTTGTGTTCTGAAGTTTTGGAAGCAATAACTTGCTGTTTCTGCGGGGGGAAAAAGAAAAAGAAAAGAAAAAAAATAGAGAAGACAGATACTTTTTAACGGACAGTGAAATATTCACTAATCTACTAACATATATATGGCAGATATTGCAGCATCAGAGAGAGGAAAACATCAACGAAAGTCTCCCCATACACCAAAGAAAGGATTGCAACTGGACAGCATTAAGTCCAGCATTTTCTTAGCAACTTGGTATATAAAAATATATATCAGGTCATAAATCAGGAAAACAAACAAAATCTTGGCTTCATCACAGAAAAAAAAAAATTGAAGAGCTAATTTTAAGGGAGATAAACTCAGTACTAATAATAGACCTGCGGAAAAAATAAGTCAGAGATCTTTCATATGTAAGGTCTTGCCTCAGGCATAAAAATTGAGAGGAAAAGTGCAGAAACATAAAAAAGTAAAACAACATATCAAAGTATTGATCCCTGTACTTTCACTGAGAGCACAAGATGAATTTCTCCCTAAAGATCTTGCTTTGGGAAGGAAGTCTTAACTTTCTTTGCCACATGAAGGATTTGGTAAAAAAAAGGACACTATTTCTGAAAATGTGAACTTTGCAAGATGAATCCAAGAATACATTGGCTAAAAGCAGCAATGCCCATAAATTCACTACCAGCTGTACATTTTATAAATCAAGTTGAAAATTAGATGTCTAGGTCTCCAAACTTGCAAAAGACAGATGCAATGAAAGAATTATGCATTGCTTTTAGGCTTCCACTGGAGAATGTATATCCAAGGGAAGAGAACCAATTCTGATGGAAAAAAAAGTAAATAGTGACAAAAACATTTTATTAGATGTGTCACGTAAGGATGGCACAGGATTCCAATGTATAGAGCAAAAGTATAGAAGTTATTTTAAAAAAATGAAGAACATTCAAAAAATAAATCAGCTACCAGTAATAGATGAAATCCACTAAAGGAAAAAAAGTGTGATTTCCTGTGGTCTCAACTTGGCAGTGGGTTTTTGAGAAATTTCAGCGAAGAGCTGGAGAAAGCAATTTCCTTTTTAACCTGTCTTCAATTGTAATAGTTAACTTCATTTCTAAAGGAAGCTCTCTGTAGTTCCCAGGAGAAAAGAATGTAAATATGAGAAATGTTTATGGTAAGGTGTTTGCCTTGACCNTAGGGCCAACAACAACGTCATCTTTCTACAATTTCCTTTCCACATACAAACTCTACTGAAATAATAAGGATTATAGTTCTTGTTTTTCAAAGTTCAAACATGCAATGAAAGTTGTTGAAAGTATTAAAAGGTTTTTTTTTAAAAAAAAGGACAGGAACTTGCTAAACAAGTCCATGTGGTGGACTAATATGAGAGCTTTCAGTTAAAGATAACCCAAATAAAGAGAGTAAAAGAGCACAACAGCTATGGGTTGGAGATTTTCCTGTGTGACATAAGAGGCTGTGGCCATCACAGGGATTTAACATATCAGAGTATGGCATGTCTTCCCTGTAAAATATCTCCTGATGGCATATTGACAGGGCAATATTTTTAGCAAAATCTGTTATTGAAATAGAGAAAAGATTCTAAAGTCATCTGAACGGGGCGAATGGGTGCACAAGCACAGAGTAGTTCCTCTGTCTGCCTGGACTGGAGCCCTAGTTAAGGAAAGTCCAAAACATTCACCATTTCAAGTAAAACCAGAAATCTAACTCAACTTTGAAAAAAAAAAAAATTGAGAAGAGATATGAAAAAAGTAATTTCACCACCATTAGTGTAGGAGATGGAGTGGTAGAATCAATTCCTTTCTGTGAGACAAAAAATCATTCTCAGTCTTATCATTATTTATGTGATGCATATGCTTCTTTCAGTGAAAACAGGAAATATTGTCTTCTTTAGAAAGAGTATATTTGAAGACAAAATAGTGGCACCTTCTTAAAACAATACACATTGAAGAGGAAGTATGACATGACTCTGTATAAGCATTTGGAAGGAATTTCAGTATTCCCTTTCCTTTAGAGAAGATGCACTGGTTTGTGGCAAGGTTTTGGTAGTGGGGGAACTGCAGGGGTGGCATCTGTGAAGAGACAACAAGTGCTGCCCAAATGTCTGAGAGAGCCAGCTCAACATCCTTCCAGTGACATTGGTGTCACCTCTGTGATAGCATTTAAGAAAGGGTAAAACATGCCATGCAGGAGCTTGAGTTAACAGAGTGAGAAACTGTGAGAGGAACACCCTGCAGACCCCAAGGTCAGTGTAGAAGGAGGGGCAGGAGGTGCTCCAGGTGCCAGAGCTGAGATTCCTCTGCAGCCCCTAGGACAGACCATGGTGAGACAGCTCTGGCCTAGCAGCCCAGCAAGTTCCATGATGGAGCAGAGTTCCACCTGCAGCCCCTGGAAAACCCCATGCCAGAGAACATGGATGTACCTGAAGAAAGCCTGTGGAGAGAAGTCCACACAGGAGCAGTTTTTCTGGTGGGAGTTGTGGCTCATGTTGGACCCACACTGGAGAGGTTCATTCATAAAGGACTGAACCCCATAGTGAGGACTCNGGTGCTCCAGGTGCCAGAGCTGAGATTCCTCTGCAGCCCCTGGTGCAGACCATGGTGGGACAGCTCTGGCCCAGCAGTCCAGCAAGTTCCATGACGGAGCAGAGTTCCACCTGCAGCCCCTGGAAAACCCCATGCCAGAGAACATGGATGTACCTGAAGAAAGCCTGTGGAGAGAAGTCCACACAGGAGCAGTTTTTCTGGTGGGAGTTGTGGCTCATGTTGGACCCACACTGGAGAGGTTCATTCATAAAGGACTGAACCCCATAGTGAGGACTCATACTGGAGCAGTTCTTGAAGAACTCCACTCCATGTGAAGGACCCAGGCTGAAGAAGCTCATGAAGGACTGTATTATATGGAACTGACCCCACGCTGTGGCAGAGGAAGATTGTGAGGAGGAATGAGCAGCAACAATTAAGTGTTAGGAACCGCCCATAACCCCATTCCCCACCCCCCATGCTGCTCAGGGAGGAGGATGTGGAAAAATTGGTCATGTAAAGTTGAAGCTCGGGACAAGTGAAGGGTTAGAAGAAGGTGTTCTTCTTAGCTAGGTCTTTGATTTCCACTATCCTACTTAAATTTTAACTAGAAATTATTTAATTAAATTTTCCCCAAGTGGAGTCTGTTTTGTCTGATAATTGGTGAACAACCTCTCTGCCTTCATCCTGAACCATAAGCTTTTCTATCTCATATTCTTCCCTTGTCCTGTTGAGGGAGTGATAGAGCATCTTAGCGGACACCTGGCAGGTCAACCCACCACATAAGGAATAAGATTTTGAAGTATTTTATCTTATCAGCAAGATAACATTATATCTGGTGACTAAAAGAGGGACGAGCGGCAAAGCAAAGGGTCTTCATTCCTATGCAGACATTTTAAAGATGAACAAAAGATATCCTGGTAGCCACTGTGATTTTACTTCAAATCACAATATCAAATGTTTTCTGACTCTCAGACATCAGGCCAAAAAGTATCTTCCTTATTCAGAATGGCTACAGGGTTTTGGGATTTTTTATTGGTTATTGCTTACAAGAGAACAGAATTCACTATCATCCTGTCATAACCCCAGATATTACCTATCATTCCTCCCATGTGGAAGGACTTCTTAACCTAAGTTTGCCAGTTTTTATTTTCTTATCAGAAAAAAACATGGCCATTATGAGCTATAGGGTAGACTGAGGTCTGGTATAAAAATACTAACAGGAGGGAAAAAAACCCAAAACAAACCTTAAAGCATTTAAAAACTGTTCCTGTTACATAAATTTGACACGTACCTTTGCATCTATCTTCCCTGAAGGCTGTTCTGTTTCAGCCACAAAAACCACTCAGCAGTTCAGGCACAGATGGCAGAAGGAGTGGAACCAGGGAGAGCAACACCTCCACTTCCCTACGTGCACTTCACTGGTCTGTGCAGCATGGTTTGCTGTACCTGTCAATAAATGAAGAGACAGCTTTACAAAATGACATGCCATCCACTCTGCACAGAATATACACCTAAACTCCTTCATCTCCTTTTTTTCCCTTTCCATTTTGATAAACCAGGATGATCAGAAACAAAAGCAGCATAAGGAAAATGTTAAGTGCAAAGGGGACATTTGGAGAGGCAAGGGAGTGTAGGTATAAGGTGGAGCAAAAAAGGACATTGACACAGATGCAGAATATTAGGAAAAATACTTGCAGTAACTTTTGAAACAAAAAGACTTATCCATCAAGGTTTTGGAACCAAGATGTAAAGTTCAACCATGATGATATTTAGTCGCTTGAATGGCAAAATTCTCATTGTTATGACGGGATGATGATAGGCCATTCAGTAAGTATACTGTCAGCTTTCACTGAGAAGTGGACTGGACCTGATGTTAGGTCACTATTTTCCAGTGCTTGTCAAAAAATGAGAACTGTCTGTTGTTCAAACATTAAGCAAATTGAAAACAGGCTACTCTCAGCAGCTAAAATAATCCTGTTGACCAGAGAAAATGAAAACCTTGAAAGT
This sequence comes from Vireo altiloquus, assembly GCA_013396875.1. NCBI lineage: Eukaryota > Metazoa > Chordata > Aves > Passeriformes > Vireonidae > Vireo > Vireo altiloquus. The sequence continues at coordinate 412,352 of VZRF01003566.1, read as the reverse complement.
CTCCCTCTGAAATTAAAAAGAGAGATAAATATGCCTCTCTGTTCTTATTACACACATCAAATAAGAACCATATATTGCCTAGCACACATGATTTACAACACAGTGATCGTATACTTTGTGAAATCTCAGGGCTACAATACAGCTTTCTTGAATTATTAGAGGCCTTTTCTCCCTTGTAATATGTACTTATTTTAGCTTTTTTTTTTCCAAAATAAGGACCTTAGTCCTTATTATCTAAATAAAGTATAACTAATTCAACTCAAGACTCAAACGGCAAGAAAATGTACCAGAAGATTTTACCTGCAAATTTTTTTGGAGATAAATACAATGAGGAGAGTTAAGGCAGCTTAGAGTTCAAACATGGGAGAATTCTGAAATTAATAAACCCACGATATTGCACATTAAGTAGAGTAACGGACCTGTGGCATGAGAGCTGGGAACATAATGAAGCTTGGCAAGCTGTTAAGAAGTGGAGTTATGGCCTCTGAAAACTGGTGAAGAATAGAAAAATAACATAACAAGAGTGTGAGCATTTTCTCTGCTGAAGTAGAAAATCCGCTACACACCTGACAGCATCCAAGCAGTCTCTTGACATTTACAGAGCTGCAGAATGGTGGAACAGGCAATGGAAACATATCCTGAAAGCATGGCTGACTTGGGCAGGACACAGGAAACCATATTAGCTCAGGTGGTCAGAACATGCTGGTAATAATGAAAAGGTTCTGGGTTTGATCCCCATATGGGATCCCCATATTCACTTAAGAGCTGGACTTGATGATCTTTGTGGGTCTCTTCCAGCTCAGAATATTCTGTGATTCTGTACAGCCTCTTATTCTATATAAATGGGTAAGGTGAGGCACAGTGGTTGTTGAGACAGATTTAGCAGATGAGGACCTTACTCAAAGGTTTTCCTTGTACTATACCAGGAACGAATGCCAAGAAATTGACAGAAATGCCAATATAAGGAATTTGGGGTCTCACCAGAATTCAGCTGTGAAGAGAGATTTAATTTTCCTCCTTGTTTGCTTAATAAAAATAATTATTTTTCTTTTATTGTTCCAGTGTGAAGTAGCATATTGTAATAAACAAGATAACAAATGGTATTGTGCAACATGTGCAAAATATGGTGACAAGACAACCATATTTTTTAACACCAAATTTAGGAAAAGGCAAGGCAAGTACTTTGGACAGGAAATTCCTGCTAGTTTCACAAAAGCCTTAGTATCTCAGTGGGTTTGGCTTGTTTAATGAGTATAACTTAGACAGCACTCTTTGTTCAGTTGTGCTGTTGTTTTTCAATTAAACTCTAGAACTTTATTGTGACTACTTTTACATGAAATAGATTGAAATTTTCAGATGGATTATCAACATATGTTGCACAATTGCAGTTAAACTAACAAAGTGTAATACACTACAATTTTAACTCAGTTTAATTAAAATGTCTTTATTGTTAATCTATGTCCATCTGGACAAAATAAGTTTCTGATCCTAAGAGTCAGAAGCGAAAATGTAAAACTCTATGAGTCAATTAATTTGCTGCATTCATGCACAGAGAAAACATGGATGTAATACATACATAATTTCTAATATATTTAATGTTAATCATGAAGAATTAACAGCTCCAAATTACAAATCTCTTTTCATGTACCCACAGGCCAAAGTCCTGGTTGCTTTTTTCCCCATGAAAAAAATATATTTAGGCTTCAGAAAAAGGAAAAAACCCAGGTTCCAAGTAAATATACAGTAGCCCAGGACTTGTATCTGAAGAGATTTTAGATAAATTACTTGATCTTAAAGGAAAACAATAGAAATAATAACAATATTTCTTGTACAATCTTGTTAAGCAGTTCAATCAGATTCCATACACAAATTATACAAAACAAAAAGAGTTCCAATTTTGATTTGTACATTGAGGAAATGTACAGCAGAAATGTGTGGAGGATTGTGTCCCATACTGATAGCACTGGACAAGGTTATCACAAACCATATTAGTGACAAGTTCGCATTGTTAGGCTACCAGTTCAATAACATCCTGAGGGTTTACCGTCAATCAAAATACTTTTATAGACATCAATGCAAATATAAACCCCAAGCAGGATAATTCCTAGTTTACCTTTTACGAAACAGGATACCATCCCTATAGGCATATTCCAGAGCCACTCTTAACTGACCTGATCACATTAATATCCTTTACTCTCTGGGACCATCAATCCATCAGATTATGTTTAACAACTGAAAGCAGCTGAGATCTCCTCCTGCTACCTATACATTATCATCACATTGGGTAGGGGAAAGAAGCTCTGACAAATTAGTAAACACTAGTGATGAAACTCTATACTCTCCCTTAGCTCCAATTTTATGTAACAAATGAGGCTTCTCCTGGTTCCAAAATTTTATAGGATCAATATGTTAGAATTTATCTTTTTTTCCCCCAAAATACCTTTTAGTTTCAATAACATAATTCTGTTTGTGTCCAAGAGTGAAGAAAAAAAAGAGATGGTGTCAAGCAAAAGTAGTTTAATACCAGTACAAGATTTTTTTTTCTTTAGAAACAGATCTAAGGCTAAGTAGAAGTTGTTAAATTTTTTCCCTTTCAAATTATTCCATATTACAAAGTCTTAAGCTTTAAATAACTTTAATAAGACATTCTTTCAAAATTTAAACACTCTGCTGGATGATGTAAGTCATATGCCATCAGTTTTCCCAACCTTAAACCAACCCTCTTGCTTCCCTGGCTGCTGCTGGTGCCCAGCAGAGGGCATTTTAGGACTGAGCTATGTGAATACGAAATGAAGAGAGCGAAATTTCTATCACAGCAGTTTGCTCACGTCGCAGGAGGACAAGTGTGAGAAGCTTGATAAATATTTGAGTATAAGCTGCAGTGTTTTCCACACAAATATCAGATCCCTAATATTTAAATGAACTGCCACATGTGACATTTATTTTATTAAGAGCTATGTTTTCAAACTCAAACTTGTTTATACTGCATGCACTGAAGTACTGTAAAACTGACATTTAGACAGTTAAATGTATGGGCATGTTAAAACTTCACGTAAAATACACTCAAAAAGCAGGGGGAACAATCTGCACAGAAGTCAATGGCTGAAAAATTTCATTTTAGAGAGCAAAATGTTTACTACTGCAATATTAACTATTTAATTACATGTTCTTTCCAGCAATAATCTCACTATTTAAGTATCAGGGTAAAACTATCTTTATGTCTTGGCTGATTAAAACCACAACATAAGTTTATAAAATGTTCTTCAATAAAACTTTTCAACTTTCAGATGTGGTTCTTCAAAATGACCTGAAAATCTGAATTGAATATTATAATGTTTAATTTCCCAGTTCCTGCAAGTTAGCACAAATTGGAACGAGTGCTAAAAGTGCAGCCTGACTGGATAGTTTTGAAAGATGCACACACAAATCTGTTTGCCTCAGTACATGCTCAGTTATACCAGCTGGGCTTTCCAGACACAGGTTTTCAGCTACATGCCTTGATTTCAGCTGATAGTTCTACTGACAGTGCTTGTGCAGCTTCATACAGCCTGGTCGGGATCTCAGGCTACAGCCCCAGCAGAGTTAGCCCCAACTAATTAACAGCTTCCTAAGGTTACAGAGTTTCAGTTTGTGTGGCTGAATGACAGAGCTTCCACGCAATTTCCACAAGCTCAGACTGAGGTCAAAGGAGGGACTTCCTATTAATGTGACACACGTGGTCTCAGTGTCCAAAAATGTTGCCTACTAGGCCATTGGACAAGGTTTGGGCATGGGAGAAAGGATCCATCGTATCTCTTCTTCAGCCTTCTTAAGATGTGGAAGTTTATATTATAACCTACATCTCTGAGAATGTCACCTTCTCCTGCATGACAAGCCTCCCTGTCAGAAGCATGTATTCAGGATCACTCGACAGGTTAAGCATTGATAAAAACCACAAATTTCCACACACAAAGTATTACTTTGGGGAAGAACAGAATTCAGGTAGCAAATCTTAGTAACTACAATAAAACTGCAGGGTTTTCCCCCCACTCCCCATCTATGTTTTGGAAACACTGAAATACTTCAAGTTTTCATCATATCAGTAATTTAAACAATTATTTAATATCAGATGTGTAATGCTGATATTAAAAGTTTAAAAGGCTCTGGAACCATAAGGACTACATGCTGACCATAGTCCTCAGTTGCACTGATGGCTGGCGATTATCTGGGGAGCTGAAAGAAGCTATTACGAAACAAGAGAATTTTGTGACCTTGATGAGGTTTGTTCCAGAAAAGTGAAGTTTTCCAGTCTACATATTTCCAAACAGTTTACCACCAAGAACCTGAAAAACCTGCTCTCATGTAAATCTGTCATTAAATAATACTAGTTTTGGCAAGGCAGACTCCTGGGGGAAATTCCCAGTCAAATGAGCAGAGTGATAATGATCTAATGAAAACTGCAATAACGACAGAGAGGAAAAAATAAAAAGACAAAAAAGAATGGCTATTCAAAGGTATACATGCCTACCTCTGGCAGGGAGGTGAAAAAAAGAGAAGGGGGAGAAAAATCCCACAAACACACCAAAAAATCCATCAGGTTTTCTCCTAGTGTGATCTGATTAAATGAGGAACCTGCTTAGGGCTACCTCCAAATTCCACCATATATTTGCCAACATTTTCAAAGCTATGCCTACAACATGCCCTTAAATCACTAGCACAGGAGACTCAATATGAATTCTTAGTCACTCCAAGTGACAAGAGACCACCAAGTTCAAAGCACGGGATGAAAAACTGGTTTTCTGAGTTAAACCCTAGAAAAGTGGTTATGGATGAAGAAAGATCTCTCAGGTGTAAGCGCACCTCACATCTGATGCAGCCTAATTCCTGGCTGCCAGTGAGAAGAACTGGCAGAAGAACTGTCTCTCTCTTCTGCCCACACTTGGCTGTTCTTCCTTTAGATCTGCCTGGTGATGCCAGGCGTGATCACCACTGTGGCCACTCCTCCCTAGCATGTAGCAGCAAGAAGAGGCTGTCCCACGAAGAAGGGCAAGCAGGAGCCAAGTTTGACCATAGTAGAGGCAGTGTCCTCATCAAGCAGGGCATAGTCCTGCTATGCCTGCATAGCAGCCCCACACACAGCATGACCCATCCAGAGAACCCAGGCAAAGGCAGCAGGGTGTAGACAAACCTAAGATGTAGTACTGAAGTCTATCCAGAAAGCAGCCCTGAAGACAATCGACATTAAACATAGGTTTGAATCTACCCAGGAGACAAGATCACAGCCTAGAGCACAGCTCACAGGAGAACAGATTTTCCAGGCATGGGCTTAAGATGAGCCCTGACTGATGGGCTTCATCTATGGGTGAAGGTTCCAGGTGGGGCTGGTCAGGGCAGTTAAAGTATATTACTTCTCTCAAGGAACTGCCATTTATATCAAGGAAAAATAAAGTACCAAGGAAGACGGCCCTATCACCAGGAACATTTGAAGATATAATGACAGGTTACTTGACTCTAATCTCTTCAGTGTATGCACCAAATACACTTCTGATTTATAAATTTAAATATCATTAATTAATAAATTGATGAGCTTATCCAAGTGTTCCATTGTGGGAAACAGTAGCTAGTTTTGAAACCTTGACTTCTCCCACTCAAGCTTGAGACCATGATATGTTAGGGGAACAGTGGCAACACACACTGATTTATATCCTTATATCTGCTGACGGATCTTGCCAACTGGAATTGTGCACTAGTGTCTCACGTCAGTAGTTAGAAAACATGATGAGGCATTTAGAGCTGACCTTTATCCCATGGTTAGTAAAAGAATAACAGATGCCTGCCTTGTTAAACCTGAAGAATATGAGACTGCTTGAGAGGATCTGAGTAACTGCCATAAAGTCAGGAGTTCAAAACAATGAAGGCAGAGGACTTCATGGCATAAAGCTCTTCTGGGAGAGCGAATGTGTGTGTCTGCCCCTGTGTGTTGAGGGGAAGAGAAGTTTTCCTAAATTGAGAAGGGAACAGTAAAATTTTTGAGGAAGAGAGGATAAAGAAGAATAGAGAGGTTTGCAAAATCATATCTAGGCTAATGAACTGGTATTCCACTTCTTAATTTTCAGCTGAACAACTTCAGGAAGGAGACTGAGATTCATGAATCACCTAGAAAAAAATGAGTCAAAAGAATTTCCGCAGGGATGAAAAAGGAGGTATAAAGTGTGCAAGGTCTGTAATGGGCACAATTTAAAGGGACTTTGCTCTTGAAATGGCAGCAACTATTCGAAGTTGGATGGCTAATTCTCTCCACATAATGGATAGGGCATGTTTTTGAAAGGCATTCACAGTAATCTATATCCTGGCTATAGGAGGCTAAGGCAGGAATGCATACAAGAATTTAACCAAAGATATATTTTCTTACTTCTTTTCCTCCAGCATTTTACCATAGAGAGGGAGAAGGATTGAAACTTGAGAATAATGCAAGCAGGCACTTTGTGTCCCTGCTGGAGACTGGCACCTATCCAGTTGCTGAGTCTTTAACCACCACACAAGATCCAAAATGTTGCAATTCTTTTTTCAAGCTGTGGGGCCAGAAGGATTCTGAGGTCATCAAGTCCTATCAAATCCACCTGATGCATGTCAGAATTGATTTGTTGCTATTGGTAGTGTAAATGCTTTACTATTAGGATGTACAAGTTCTGCCAGTAGGCATCTGCCTTACTTGGAAATTTGGATCCTCACAAGGCTCTAGTCCTGTTATCAAACCTGTGCATACAGAAATACAGGGACAGGACAGGTATCTACCCATAGTGCAAGCCCTCAGGGAAATCAGACCATCATTTCCTGCCAGAAATCCAGCACAGCTTCCAAATGACACCACTTTCTTTACCTACATCTGGATGGAAAAGATCAAGTTACTGCCCTTTAGAGCACATCTGCATTTTGTTCCAAAAGTCTCATAGCTCACAGCTCTAATAACACTTCAGCTCTCTTCACAGACTACCTACTGTTAGTCAGAGTCATCCTTCCTGGCTTTGTAATTACAGACTGTGGGAGGACCTGGACTTCATTGCAGCCTTCAGAGTGCTTTGGTGTGAGAGGAGAGGTATGTCTTCCCATCAGCTCGAAGGTCAGGGGGTGTGAGGAGGTTGTACACTAGGCTCTTGTTTTGGCTGTATATAAGAACAAGGAAAAGCAGATACTAGGGATATGGGGCAAAAATAATTGGAGCTGGAGGTATTAGATTCAGCAAGGCACCTGGTTGCCTGACTCTGCAGGGAGTGTTGGGAGATGTGGGATGAACTCTGGACTTTGTAGGGCTGTCAGAGCACTTTGGTACAGTTGTGCTTTGAAATCCTTTGGGAACTGAACTGCAGAAAATACTTAATTGCTATGTAAAATGTATCTAAGAAAACAAAACACAATACAAGGAGAAAACTTAAAACCATTCAAGATGCCAAATACCTCTGTGCAAAGTTTGTGTACCCTAAGATGGTGCATTCAGATAAATTAATGAGATCTTATTTCTAAGGAAAACATGATATAGATTTCTTACCTCAAGATTCTTGATTCTGATACTTTCAGCAGAGAATGAAGTCACCATCTACTTCACGAGGAAATTCAAATCATCTTATTTTGATCTACCAACATTTTGTCTACCATGCCAAAGACACAAAGGAGCAAAGCAAAAGAGGAGCATCCACTCCATGTTTGTTGCGGGGAAATACATAAATTGAAAAATTAGAACTGAAGATATTACAGTAATAGAGGCCATAAGTAAACAATTTAAAAAGGTCTTGCATTTCTTAAATGAGTCAGACTTCTTGGCAGTCTCCCATGTGAGTGGTGAGGCCCAAGACTGTTTACCTCATAAGACAGCAAGCAGATAAGACTGTGTAAGTGATGATTAAACATATAAAATATCCAACGTGAGGTGGGAACAAGGGAGAGTCGAAAGCAGCCAGTCTCCGTTTAAAGAAAATATAAAGCAAATAGCCTCCGCAGACACTGGATACACAGAGGTTCAAGGACTGAGAGTGTCACCAAACTGGCAGTGGTACTTCAGTTCAGTGCCAATGCAGAAAAGTCTAGTTAGAAACTGTTTCTCTATGTGTAGGAATTCATCTTTATATTAAACACAGCATTGGGATACCAAAGAAAACAAAAAATGTTAAGCCTGTAAACCAAAAGCAGCAAAATCATGCCAGCACAGCAGCAATTTCATATACAATTACTGTAGCATATTACAGGTTTGGTAGCTGAATCAGCAGAGCTTTCAGACTGGAGACCCATGAAATGTAAATCTGCATAAGGCTTATTTGCTATCTCACATCCCTTATTTTCTAGAACTACAAAAGTCTGTTAGTGAAGACATCTGAAAGAGATGTTGTTAGACACAGGGTTTTGATTCACCATGTGCTTTGATTTTATGGTTCTAACTTTTAGGTTTTCCATGGTAAATATTGCAAAAGCCATACACTAAGAAAACTTCTTTCCTTGTTATGGTGGCCCATCTTTCCTGAATCATCTGATATTTTTCAGAAAATTAGAAAAACATGTATTTTTCTGACAGGTGGTATAGACTTCTGTGGAAAAATCACATTGTTAACATCTCAAGAAGGTATCACATTAACTATATTTATGCAGCTTTTGTAATATTTCAAAATCACTTACAAATGTCCACTAAAAAATCTTACACATACTGTAATTTCTTATTATAAAGACCAGAGAATGCTTACCAGTAAACTGAGAGTTTTTTCTTCAATAATAAATAATGTAAACTATTATTTAGTCATAGACTTTCTTTGAATAAGCCAAAGAACATGTGTTCCAATTAATTAATATGAAATTGCCCAGGGTTTAATACAAAAAGAGAACAATCAGAATCCATCAGAAATACAATCTGAAGATTTATTACTGAAATAAAGTAAAAAAACCAAACAAAACAAACAAAAAAACCCCTACACCAGAAAAATAAAAAACAAACATGAATCTAGCTTTAGCTAAGCAGCTTCAGATGTTATGGTTTTGTGTTCATTCCAATAGAAATAGCATATCAGTGCAGCTGAGACATGTAAGGCTCAAATGAACAAGGTTCCTTAAGACAGCAGTAGAAGCAGTCATGTTCCTGGTTTATCTTGGCCAAGGGTCATCTTTTATATTTCCTTGTGTCAAAAAAATTTCCTTCCACATAGTATGAACTGTTGTCTGTATTCATCTGCTACATTTTTCTGTTGGTGATCACAGGTTTGATACATGCTGGTCAAGCTGATTCACCTTTAGAACTACGTCATTTGATTTAAGGAAATTGAGAAAATGCCAACTGCTGTAAGAAAGGGATTACCTGAAACACTGAATCTAATTTAACAGAATTGTTTTCCTCCTGAATTTCATAGATAACTGTCAAAATAGCAATGGCACTAAAACTAGTTTCAGGCACAACAGTTCTTTATAGTTATGCTTGATTTTTATAGCAAAAGAAGAAGCAAACTTCCCTGAGTTTTAAAAGCCTGTCATTCTTCAAGAGCTGCCTACAGTTTTTACTTAAGTATTATTTTTTACATAATATAAGTCCAAACCAACTAGACTTTACTTTTCCATGTAATTTCTCCTTGGTGTATATTGATAATATTTTCTATTTTTATTTTTTTTGTTTGTTTGTTTATTATTTTTCTAGGGTTTTTTCTATAGCAAAAGTAATATCTGACATAAATCACATGGGTTTACAAACATTAAAAATTAAAGCAATAAATATTTTAAGTAAGCTTTCTTAAAACTGCCTAGAAATTATGACAAATGATTTTGTCTGCAGTCACTGCAAAGACAGCACTTCCCCATGAAAGTGGTGGAATCACCATCCCTGAAAGTGTTCCCAAGGCACATGGATTGGGCATTTGGGAATATGGTTTAATGGTGAACACTGTGGTGCCAGGTAGATGGCTGGAGTCGATGATCTCAGAGGTTTTTTTCAGGCTTTGTTGGTCTATGATTTGACCATGAAAGGAGAGCTCACTACCACAGCCTAGTTTCCAGAAGTTGCAAGTAGCAGGATAAAAATTAAGATACATGTAGGAGAGAGTTTAGAGAACCTGAACCAAAAGCTTAAATGATTCTTAATGCAAGAAGCACATACATTTTACCAGTGAAGTTCCCTATGGTCCTAAACTAGAAGACACCAAACCCAGTATTCTGATGTACAAATCCAGTAACACAGTCCTCAAGTCTTTTGCCCAAAAAACCAGTAAAGTTTCTTTCAACACAATTTTCCACATCTCTGCTTTGCTTTCTGCACAGGTCCAAACTATTGATTGGCATGGTGTTGTGGTTTAACCCTGGTTAACTGTGGTTCTTCTCTTGCCACTGTGAAGAAAAATAACTCTACCCCAAACAAAACAAGCACACATGGCAGTGCAGGCCTATAGCTGCTTTTGTGCTAGCCCTCGTAGAAATAATCAGTCGTGCTTTCCAACAACACAGGTTGATGGTTCCCCTAAGCCAGTGCAACAGAGTAGCCCAACTTCTTTTCATTTTGTGGCATTTCCCGGCACTGTTAACATTCTTGTAGGGTTACTTCTGTGCTGGTATGCCTTATGGCCTGAGGTCAGATAAAAGCAAGGGCAAAGGAAAGGGCAGAATCTTGCAGCTGTGATCAGGGAAGAGCTCTGAACTTCTCACTGAACTTCTCACTGAACTGCATTTCAGCTTAGAAACTACATACTTGTGTATTGCACTCTGGAGTTGTGTAATAGTCACAGATCAAACCTAGTGCTGCACCAACACATTAAAACAAGTACTTTCAATAATGAAAATAGTTTGGGGTTGTATTTTTTTTTAATTTCTAAGGCAATGTCAATCCAGACTGACAGTATTTTCTGAAAAGTAAGGGTATCCAGACTTCTAAGCTCTTCTCAGCTGAAAAGAGCTTTAAACTTTTAACCTCCTCTCTCCCTAATGCAATTCTCTCATCTTCCTGAATCTGTGTTACGACCCCACAGCACACACACACAGCTTCAGACATCCTGCACAAGGGGATTTGAGTTCGACCTACACTCTATCATGTTCTGTATGTTGCCTTCAGGGCCACAGCAGCTTTTTTTTTTTGTTTGTTTTTAATATGTGATGCACGAAGCAGTCTGAAGAACAGCCTCTAAACTTCATATAGGAGAAATACTTAAATTTCTTGGTTGTTCACTTTAACCCAGGAATGTCTGAGGGTTTTTTTTTCAGTATATAGACTTTAGAAAAATTATACGGGGACATTTGTGCCCATTTAATCATCAGAATTTTTACAGAAAATGCTACACAACTTGGCATTTTTGAATTTTAAATGCTAATTGCAGTTTGAATCAGTAAAAAATTTATCCTTCATGGGATGAACACTAGCATGATCAAAGCAGCTCCAGGAGAATGAGTTGTTTTGTAAATATATGATAAAGGAGATGAGTTAGATCCAGGATTGTTTGCTTGTATTGCTGTAGTTCTTACAGCCAGTCTCTTGTAACAGACATCCCATGCATATTTTGCACCAAGGAGACAATCCTTGACTGAAACAGTTTACAGCTATTGTTAAACTGGAGAAATGAGAATAAAAAGATTACAAGCAAGTGATATAAAGAGATTTGGAAACAGAATTCTATGTTGTTTACTCCAAAGTAAAAGTAGATACCATCATACCAAATGTTCTAGATGTAAGTGAAACAGCTCTTAAGGCACCAATCCACCTGGAATAAGAATATCCACCAGAGCTAAAGATCCAGTTCCGAAATGAAGTTAATAGCAGAGAGAACAGTGCTGCATCAAGAAGTGGGACAAGATGAGAAAGGTAATAGCTTGAAAACAAGAGATCCACAGGTGTGTAAAGATAGTGCTGACTCAGCATTCTCTCACACTTAAGGCCTTCTATTCAGAGAATGAATCCTAACAAAATCTGTGACATGACAGAGATTACCTCAGGCAAGGATGTACAAGTATAATGAAAAAGCTGTTTGAGGGAGGGGAGGAAAAATTTCCATCATGAAGTAACTTACCTTTAATGACTTTCTTGTTAAAAAAGTTAACAATGTGACCTATGTCTGCGTACAAAGTTCCCAATCGACATTTTCTGTTCCATATCACATAGCACCAGAGACCAAATTCAGGACGTCTCATCACTGTAAGAACCCCCAGACAGGCCTTCTCTTTAGATTAAGTGAGGAAGACAGCCTGTTGCCAAAAGCACTGCAGATTGGCATGTTTCCTCTTGATCTTTGGATGAGAAATACTGTTCCTTTGGCATATTTCCATTCCTGGTCCTGTTTAGACTCTGTTTTGTCTCTCTGCCTCAGTCATCTGAAGCCATAAGGCTACCCTTTCTTTTGAAAAGACCTAAATTATATGATTGGAAGGCCCTGCTATTGCCTGGAGGATGTTGATTCATTATAGGCACTACTGTTTCACTTAGTCCACAAACTGGTTTTCCATGTTTCTGTTATCAGAATACCGTATGATTATGGTTCTTTTAATTTGCTTCAAGCAATCACGTTTGGTTTTTTTTTAAATAGAACCTGTTCTCCATTAAAAGGGGATTACATCAGTTTATTTAAGCAGATGAGTGAGAATTGTACAATTTATCCCTAATACTATCTCTTTACACAGAATCATGTTCACACAATCACTATCTTTAATAAAATGCCCATCAGAGCAAGACAAAATCAGGATTGTACAGCTGTGACTCTAATTCTAAGCTCAAAAGATGTGAGCTAGTTTCATTCTCTGTCACAGGCTCCCAGTGAGACCACAAACAAGTTGTTTAAGTCACCAGCCTCAGGTTTCTCTCATAATGGCAACCTACTTCCTCACAGCCCTGATAAGGCAAAGTGGTGTATGTGTAGCCTGACTACCTCTGACAGTCACACTACTTTTTTCTAATATCCTGCATGATAGATGTAATGAAGGCACAGCAGTCCAAAATAGTCTTTCAAAATAGACTCTCTAAAACTGTACTACCTTCATAAAAGACACCTGAACTTATTACACAGTAGCTTCCAAGAGATTTCCAGACATAAGCCTAGGATAAAAGAACCTTTAAAAATATTTGTGTTGTGAAAGTCAAAGACACACTGCTAATTACACTACAAGCTTGTGAGTGCTCAGGGTAAAAAATTAAATTATTAAAATCTTTTAAAATCTCTACTGCTAGATACATGTACAGAAGAGAAGAGCTCACTTACATATGTGATTGTAGCATTAAAATTTTCCAAACATTCAAATACATAGATATTGTTATTGCTTCAAAATGTTTTCTTGAAAAGGCAGACTAATTCTCCATTGTGAAACTCGCTGGCTGCATGAAATCCCACCACTCTTCTCATGAGCTGTGAACACAACTCTAAGCTCAGCAGGATTTCTTCTAAATCTGGGATCCCTCGCCTTTGCATCATATTGAGATGTAGAAATCGAGAAAAACCCAACAGCATTTTTTTCCAAGCACAAAGTGAAACCTCACTTTGAAGTGGCAAGGGTGTAGGAAGTGGAAACATACTTGTTTGTTCTAAAGACATATGGGTAAATGCTCATTTTGAGAAATCAGTGAAAACCTCCCTTCTGTCACAGCAAGGAACCACCCATACAGAGTTGCAAGAAAATTCTTTCACTACAGTAACTTAAAGACTGGATTGAAAGTGTGTGAGGCTTTTGCCCAACAGAAACTTATATGCTTGAAGGAAATACTGGAAAAATCTTAATATGTGGGGGAAAATCCCCACTTTTTATTCCAGTAAACCAGTGACTTCAGAAAAAAATTACAAACTAAGGCATCTTTGGACAAAGACAGGTTACTCAATGAGTATTTGCGGTTAGAATGACAAAACTAAAGTAAGTGATGTCTAGTAAAGCTAAATTTTTTAGACTAAAACCCACTGAAAACAGTCAGAACTTCTCTTGATTTCAGTAAGTTTTCAATTAGGCCTAATTAAGCTTAGTCTTTGAAAAGATAGATTAAAATGTGAATGGCTAAGACTTTATAGTCTTACAATACAAATGTTAGGATTTCAATTATGTTTTGTTTTCAATGAATCTGATTAATTCCCCATGGGTGGGAGCTGTCAGTAGGAGACAAAACAGGGCAATTCAGAGAGATAATACAATCTAGAGATGTCATAACCTGAAAACTGGGAGATAAGCAGAATCTTGATAGATTTTCTATTTTACAGGAAATTGGTATTACTTAGGAAAAGGATGAACTTGAAAATTTTCCATGAAAAAAATGCACTTCCTTTATGATTTTTAGCTTTTATGAATAAATGGGACTACTCCAAAATTTAAGTATCCTTATCACCAGCCATTTTTACTAGTCTAACCCAAATCTCTCATGCTGCAATTTGAACCAAAAACCTTTTGTCTGAGCACATAAACCAGATACCCCTTCTCTTTGAAGCAGTCTTGGATCACTTAGTATACTCTTAGTATTTCCTCTGTGTAAAACACACATTGCATTCTTTCGTCATTTCCTCTTGTTTCCTAGACCTCTGATCATTATCACTGGTCCCTGCTTATCCCTCTCTACCTGGTCCACATCCTTGAACTACCATATCCAAGAAGAGGACAAAGTTGTCTAGCCCAGAGCTTATTTCATAATGGAGCTGATACAAAATATGCCTTTTTGCAATGATCAATTTCAGCTTGTTCTTCTGCTATAACCTCAACATATACAAAACATATAAAACTTCTATTGAAACAGTTGCTCCTTATCCTATGTTTGCACATAAAGTGTAAAATATTACCCCAGTGCCCAGGCAGCCAGGAGGGCCAAGGGGGCATCAGGCACAGCATCACCAGCTGGGCAAGGGAGGGGATTGTCCTGCTCTGCTCTGCTCTGGGGCGGCCTCACCTCGAGGGCTGGGGGCAGCTCTGGGGGCCACAGTGTAAGAAAGACATGAGGCTACTTGAGAGCGTCCGAAGGAGGACAATGAAGATGGTGAAGGGCCCTGAGGGGAAGTCATAAGAGGAGCAGCTGAGGTCACTTGGTCTGTTCAGCCTGGAGAAGAGGAGACTGAGGGGAGACCTCACTGCAGTTACAACTTACAACAGAGGGGAAGAGGAGGGGCAGCTGTGGCATTTAGGTAAAACCTTATAAAATGAAGGTCTTGTTGCCTTTGTAAAATCATGGCTCAGCCTGTTACTTTGGCTAGAGAAGGACCATGAGAAAAGCCGATGAGAAGATAATTAGTTTTTACCCATGAAAATGCAATATCAAGAGAAGCACAAAATTTAAACAACAGAAGGAGAAAAACAGCAACATATCTGCACCTGGTATTTTTCTGAATGCTTGAATGCTTATGCTAGAGGTAACCAATAGTAGTTTATTGTAGTTAAATAATAGCCAATTATTCTATTGTAGTAATTTACCAGTCAATGAATATGTAACACAAACGATAACATCCAAAAGTGTATAAAAGGAGGTTGCTTCCTTGAATAAATGCTTTTTGGCCCTTGCCTGAGGCACCTGTGTGTGACAAGTCCGTGTGTGTGTTGTGGCTGCTCCAACAGCAACAGGCAGGCACTGATCTCTTCTCTCTGGTGACAGGTGACAGGACCTGAAGTTGAGTCAGGGGAGGTTTAGGCTGGATATCAGAAAAAGGTTCTTCACTCAGAGGGTGGTTGGACATTGGAACAGGCTGCCCAGGGAAGTGGTCACAGAACCAAGCCTGACAGAGCTCAAGAAGCATATTTGGGCAATGCTCTCAAGCACATGATGTGATTCCTGAAGCTGTCCCATGCAGGGTCAGGAAGCTGAACCCTTGTAGATCCCTTCTTTTCTATTCTACTCTATGATTCTATGAATAAATAACATTTTTCCGACCTTTTTCTTCATTAGAACTACTGACCAGTTCTCAATATAGAACCTTGCACCTTAATTTCATCCACAAATTCAACGATTTTTTTTTTTTTTAAAGATTACTAAAAAAGTGGATTGTTTTTGGAAACTGGATGATAAATTTGTTAAGCCCTTTCAACCATAAAGCACAAATTTTAGAGAGTAGTCTCTTCCTTTATAGCAGTATTTCTTTTCTATATAGTTCTGACTCCTGGAAAGCCTAAAGAATTATCTCTAGGGGATTTTAATTAGAGGACAAATGTTATTGCTCTAGTGAAACAAAGATTGCAAAAGTAGTTGATTAGGGAAAGAGTTTTCAGAAAAGCAGATTCCAGAAAACAGAGAGATGGTAAATAGATAGAATCATTTTCTGAAAGAATTTGGAGGAGTACAGGTAGGATTACAGAAAGATTATTTTGTAAGCCAAACTATTAAACAGGAAAAGCCACACAGCAGGAGTAGCAGAGACCATTATGTCTGCACTGAGAGCTCTTCAGCAACTTGGATCAATGAAGAATGAACCACACAAAACCCAAAAGCCAGGATGAACATAAGAAACCAAGGACACAGCAATAAAAGCAAAGATGTGAGTGGATGTTATGTGACACAGTTAGGCAAAAAAGTTTTAGAAGTAACTGGAAGACAAAAGGAACAGTGAGCATATTTTTGAGAAACAAAAGATGCTGAGGAAGTGAAAATACCTAGTAATACCGTGTCCTGCTGAGTGCCCTGTCCTGCTGAGATCTTCCAAAGAGATCTTTCTAAGTTCAAAATTTCATTTAGCAAAACTAGTCATGATGAAATAGAAAATACTTCTGGTGAAAGGATCAGAAATTAAAATAATTTTGACAAATCAGGAAGAAAACTAGCTTTATATTACTAGGTTCAGAACAAATAAAAGAACAAAGCAATGTGTAATGGTCAGAAGAGAAAATAAAATTCAGAATACACAAAATACAGAATGAGAAATACTTAGCTAGATGGTGGGGACAGAAGCATCGTGAGGTTACAGTGATTTATACAGTGATGTCCTTCCAAACAGTCATCTCCTTCTAGAATGCAATAATGAGAATGATAATGAATCCTCCAAATTCAGCTTTTGTGAGTCCTCAAAGGAAATTCTGAGTCTGGTTTAGGAACTGTATGTCTAGCAAGAAACTGGACAGAATTCTGATTTATTTTTTAAAAGGCAAGAGTTTTTAAGAAGCGGATGAGTTTTTACAGAAAATAAAAAAAAAACAAAAGGCAGTAAGTTTGTTTGGTCTAGAAAAATAGAGGAAGGAAACATGGTAAAAATGTCAGAAAAAAGCAATAATTGTTCTTCCATGTACAAGGAAGAAGAAAAAGTAGAAATACTATTGACAGAAAAGGTTAAAGCTGGAGAAGCTTTTCAGCAGGGTGGTGAAACAACAGAGGAAACTATTCGAAAAAAATAAGAAAATACAATAGAGAACAAGAGGCAGTCAAGTTCTTTCTCAGGAATATTTTAGGAGAGGAAATTCATACTGTATGTTTCCTTTGATCCTCTCTTAAATTTCTATATTTTCAGAAATGGAGGGAAGAGGAGGGAGAGTCATTACAACAAACATAATGCACAATATTCTTTTTCCAATACTACGAAGAAAGAGCAACAACATGTACAATTTTTGGCAATGTCTAATTTAATTTTAGAATAACAGATTAGGAGCATCTGCTTTCTAAGGTATCCATCTTCAGCCAGTATCATTTGCATAATTATAGTGCTAGACAAGGACCACACAGAAGCAGCTGTATATTGAATAGCAAAACAGACTAACAGCAACGTGAATCACATCTTGATTTCCCATAGCTGTGAGAAACATCAGATAGTTTTGTTGGCTATATGTATAATAGGCTGAGGACAATTAAACAGGTATCTTCTCTTCCTCTTCTCCCAAATATGGTTTTATCATTAGGCAATGCTCAATTTTTTTAAGCATCATTTCAACGTTTGCAGACTATCTTCTATTCCGGGTCTTCATGAATTACATGAAAAATTACCCAGGTTGGCCATAATAGCCTAATGTAATAGCATTTTTAGATGTGTGATCCGTTTATTTTTAAATATATTTGTAATATATCTGACATGACTATCAATACATTTCTGGTTATACACTGTATGAAACTCAAAACCAAGAGGGCTTTAACTCAAACGAAAGAAATTACCCTGAGGATTAAAGTATAAGGACAGATAGCTATTCCACTATCTACAGGAGGGATACCCTGTTGTTCCCTTAATGTAATGAAAACATTATGAATTAAACAAAAAATGAAACACTGATGAGAAGAGGACAGAGTTCAAAGAAAGAGCATATTTCCCTTGTTCACATGAAGATCTATTGTGCATTCATAGATGGAGCCATGAAAAACAGACTGCACTTTCTATTTGACTTGTTTTTATACTAAAACAAGAAGCACTTTCCTACTTTTGGTAGTAAAAACTTCAATATCTTGTAATTCACAATGTAAGTCACCTATTTTAGAGGACAAAAAGAAAAATCCACATCATTGCAGTTATCAGTTACACCGTAAATGGAAAAAAAACCCCTAAAAACAGAGTTCCCATATAAAGAAAGAATAAGAACATGCTTAGCTAAAATATTATTGAAAAGTTTAATGTTGCACTATATATCTTCTATGTATTTTGAGATTTACTGAGATAGTTATCCCTAATTTATTCTAGGATGATCATTTTGCTGTGAATCCTCAAGGGGACACTGCTATTCTACAATCGGTATTTTAGTAAACTTCCGAGCATAGACAAGTTTATAGATGTAACTTGCTCCTGCATTATTAATCTGTCTCCATTTCCCTACCTGTAAAAAGAAAAATATATTTCACTGCATGTATTCTGTTCTAAATCTAACCCTAGGCACCCAGAATCATAGCCTGTGTCTTTCACCCTAGGATTGCTACTCAGAGATTTTCAAATAAATTACTTCACTACTTTTCAGAGAAGAACGGGATTAGAAAACATCCTTGTAGGCTTTAATGAGTAGGCATATAAATTATTCTTTCCTTATAAGCCATAAAGAGTACCTTTTTTCTGGATTCAAGCAGAGCTCAGAAGCTCAAAACTGCTTATCCCTGTCAAGACCTAGGGACTTAGGACCATGTACAAACGCAGAGCTTTGGGTAACAGAGAGCATTAGAAAAGTGTTCAAGTAAACAAATTATTGATTTAGGTTGTGGTTTATGTACCTCTGTAAACATATAATTAGATCAGTGAAAAAAAATACTCAAAGTTTTACTTCAAAATGGCATTTGTTCCATATTTTCTCTGTCTGGAATTGCATTACTTTCTGAGTAAAATTTTCTGCAATTAAATTAGGTTTACAGGATAGGGCTTGCTTTTAAAAAAATGGTAGTTCATGTGTCATCCAATATTTCTATCGCTGTGTTTAACTTGGCCAAGTTCAGATTTATCTTTCCAAACTGAATCCAGCCTTTTACTCGGCAAAATGCTTTCACTGCTTTATGACTGCCAAGAAGCTTGCAAGATTTGCCCTTTGGATGGGCATTTCAACTGCGTTCTTTCTGCACAGGGAAGTATTAGCAATAGGCTAACCCTGCTCATTACAAGTGCCCACTGTCAAGAGTTGCTAATGGAGTCCCTTCAATTCTCACAGGTGCTCAGCCAGGACAGACCTAGAAGATCTCAACGCACCCAAAAAAGATGACATTGTGTCATAAAAGGCCCTCCCAGTTATCTGCCAAGTCAACCTAAATGCAAATTATGTGCTAAAGAGTACTGACTGCTAAGGACTTCAGTCTTCTGGTGAATGATGACTAATGTGAGCATGCAAGAGCTCTTGGTCCTACTGACTTCTGTGTCATATCTTACAGAAAAACAGAGCAGAAATAAACTAGTATCTTCTTCCACTGAGTGCACAGGATGCAGGTTACAATTACTTCTTCAAATTTACAAAGTGAGGTATGAAGATACATTAGGAATTAATAATGATCTTTCCTTTAAAGGCCTTACATACCTGCAAATCATACCATTAAACAACTAGCTGGCCAAAATGATGCCATCTCACTGCCCTGTATTCATAGACCTGATTTGGCTCCTGAAAATTCAAGAAGCATAGCAAAGACTATGTGTGACTCTTTCACCAGTTGCTGCCTCCTGAGGACTGTTCCCACTACACAGTATGGCAGCATTTGGCATCTATCTAGTTTCCGTGCAGTAAAGGTACACTTGATAAAGAAGACAGCAGAGATGTCTGTCCACTTTCCTTGTTAAGTTTTCTGTGGCATCCTTTCTACCGCTATCTTCCAAAGTGACAGAGCTTCCTTCAGGTGCCTTCTGTAATTCCTGTTTTTCAATGTCTGTACAGTCTGCAGCAACCACAGGCATCCACTTTGACCCAAACATTGTCCAAAGGAGTAGCACAGGGCCGAGCTGAATATATACCCTGCCTTTTAGCTGCTCATCTAGACCATGTAATCACCCAGTTCTTATCTGGCACAAACTTGCAGTCAGCTGACTAAGGGCAGGACCAGAATTTGCTTACATCTGCTATAGCCTGTTTCTTCTTTAATGTTCAAAGTGATATGTCGCGGTCTTCTCGCCGAGAAGATACGCACAGAACACAGATTTTTCAGAAAGGAAAGCGAAGACTATCTTTAATGACTTTAGCTTAGTTTTTATACACTTTTGCCAAGTATAGGAGTTTTGTAACAAAGACAGAGATTGGCTAACACATGAGAATCAATTAGTACACGATTAATAATTGGTAGGTTATTTCTAGCGCGGGGAGTAGGAATGGAATTCCATAACATTTCGTTATCGAAGCAGCTTGGTGCCTCAATGTCTGTAGTTTTGGTTTCTTAGGCATAACATGCAGCTTCTCTACGCTGTTTTTCTTAATTAGCACGCACAAGGACAACTTGCCCTTGAGCTCTCTCCTTAGGGCGTCCTTTATAATGTGGTTGTAAAGTCAGGGCTACTGTAAGGGCCGCAACAGTGATACAAGCGACAAGGCTAGTAAGGAAGGCATCCATTTAGGGAACTGGATCCTAGATATGAAAGAGTAATTGTGGATAATGATGAGAAAATTTAATTTCTTGGTGTTCACCTTGATGATGATTTTCACAGTCCCACTGTTTACTTAAACTATAATCAATAACATATCAAAGTTACTTCCAGAAAAATACAGGTAAGTGGCTATAACAGAATCTCACCAAAGAATACATTAATCAAATTTCAGTTAAGATGATACACCTACTACCCCTCAGATGCTTTGCTTCCAAAGGGAAAATTTAAGAATGAAAGTACTTCTCTACCGTATATAGACATGGAGAGTTATCCAAAGATTTTTTATGCTGAGTGTAACTCCCAAAAGCTTCAAGAAAAAATGTGAGGCAAAGTGTGATCTGAAGTTTCCCCCTTCTAGAGATAATCCTGTGAACCAAGACTGCAGGTACCTAACATTCAGCTTTCCCACTCTGTCGGCTAATACTTTAGCTACTAGGATATATAAAGCAGTCCTCATTGCCTTGCTGTGATTTTTAAGCTGCCACATCTACTACTTCCTATAGAATGCTGAGTAGCCTTCATCTGCTTGGTCACAGGTGCTCTGTCAATCCCATCTGAGAGCTGGGAGCTGCTTGTTTCAAGTGTCTGTAACTCACGTGGTGTTACTTCTTGAGGTAAATGCTATTTTGAGCATACCAGAAGGCAGAACCACAGCCAGTTAGGGAATATTCAGATTCAACCCAGAAGTACCCAGGAGGCTTAAGCAAACACAGCAAAAGAGTTACTAAACATGATTTTTAATTTCAGCTTTGAACTTCGCTGTTTGAAGCTTCTCCAAACCACTTGGAGATAGCTCATGTATTAAAAACACTACATTTTTTTCGAGAAAGTTTACCAATCTGTAATTATTAATGAAAATCAGAAACACTGATAGGAACACACATGTGAGTTGACCTTTGTGCATAGAGACCAATATTTCAGGATTATATGGTCTGTACATACTAAATTACAAGGCGTGGTTTCCAAACTATGATTTTGTCTAGCTACTCTCCTTCTCTGACTATGTTAACTTGCAGTGAAAATACCCAAACCAGCAAAACAAACAGAACACATTGGCAGCTATGTCATTTAACAGACAGTTAACAACATGAGTCTGTATTCCAGACAGAGTAGTATTACTTTCAGTTTATACATGCGAGGAAATACAAAACTTGGACCTACTTTCCTTGCTATTTTTTTTTTTTAATTTAACACTGTTCACCAATATAAGCTTAGTATGTAGTATCTTAAATTAATAAGGAGAAACTGAAAACTTTTAATAGAATTTATCCTAGCAAGTTCCTGGGAATCTCGGTAATTCCCAATAAGAAATATATGGGAAACTTAAGTAAAACAAGCTCTTTAGAGAGCTAAAACTAATTAAAATACTCCATAAACAATTGCTTGAGCAGGGTTTTCTATTCTATTAATATTTTCTATGCTAGATAGGTACAGAGTTAATCTTGTACACTTCAGCAGTTCAAGTGGGCTTATAAGCATCAGTGTCCTTGTATTTTTATGCCCATAACCCCACAGTCTCTCAAGGAATGCAGCAATTTTCGGAAGATGGAGCAATGCCACACAGCTCTGTAAGTAATTTCCCCATAATTTTGTATATTGAGGCAGAAGAAACAACAAGGAAGTTGGCAGAGTCTCTGTTCTAAAATATTCCCCAGCAGATAAGAGACAGCCACAGTCCTTGTCTGCTTTAACTGCAGCCCCTAAGAGAGCAGGATAGAACAATAAATGTTGGGGACTGCATGTGCAGCCATCTCCTCACACTATAGGTACAGGACATGTGCAGCTGTAAGCAGCACCAGGGCACACCCCTCCTTTCTTCTTCCCGGGCTACCTAGAAATAGGCCTGAGGTATCCTCTAGAGTCAGAGTAGGGCCACTGACTGGAAATTACAGTCCAGTGTTTACATTTAACATGAAGGAGAAATCCACAATAATCGATCTGACCTCATTAGCATGTAAGATATTAGAATAAGCTTAGAATAACAAACATAGAAGTTGAAACGGGACAAAGCTCCCTGGGGTTCAGAAAAAAAAGGAGTCTCATTTTTCATTCATCTCTTCACAGCTAGTAATAACATCAGGCTAACTCATTTACTAGAGCCTTCTACTTGAAGGGCTGGTGCTTCTACCTACTTAGGTGTCTAAATTGTATTTCAATATGGTTCACCCTCTTCTAGCATACTATTAGTTTACAAGAAAGATACTATTTTGGAAAGTTTAGGCTTCTCCCAGTTTCTCCCCTCTTTTCAAGTTATGAAACCTACTGTTTCTACCAGGGCACTGCCCTAGAATCTTCCAAGGGAAAGAAAAGAAAAAAGAAACCAAACCAAATACAGTTCTGTCAGGCTCACTATAAAGTTTGGCCCTCTACATTCCCCAAATACATATTCAAATACCTTGTTTTCTTTAGAAAGCAACAAACTATAAGGTCCCACCTAACTCCAACAAAAAACACACCCTAAGACTTATCTTTCCATCAAGACTTTTTTGTTAGTTAAACTCTGAAAGTGTGCCAGATCCCTCATTTACCAGATCCTCCTCCAGATGCAGCCATAAATGCTCATTAAGCTCACAGGTTAACTACAAAACACTTCTGTGGTGGTGGAAGATACTGCAGGGTTGGGTGTTCATTTGGCCACATATTGCTTTATGAAGCAAAGACAATTCTTAACAAATCTATTTCCTTAAAAAGAAAGGTTTTTGCTGAGAAAAGAGAAGAGCAGTACCTGTGAAGTAGTACAAGTTTTACATGAACTTTGATACACTGTATGGTGAGAAACACTGTTTGGCTGAGAAAGGTACGGAGGATAATTCGTAGAAACATGGAACCAGTTAAATGGGTAATGGTAAGTTACTTGAAGGAAATATGCTATCAGTATTGGTCTCATTAATATTTCCACTCATGATTTTGATACCCAAAGCAGCAATGCTTATGGAACTTCTGAATATGAGAGTATCATATAGTAAAAAATTAGTCATCCTGATTACCAGTATAACTGCTTTGAACTAAAATGCTTAGTACCTGTTTTTGGGACCAATGAATATTTCTGTTTTCACTTTGGAATCTGCTAGTTGAAGACAGAAAAAAAAAAGATCTAAGAGAATTAGTGAAGCACAGTAGTAATTTTGCTGTGAAATAGACAAATGCAATCTTCACCAAAGGTGTTTAGTTCACTAACATAGTCATTAGTGTGACTGAACAAGGTCTCGCATACAATTTTAGTAAACCATGATGAAATAAGATCAAATCAAACTTAGAGATCTAGACAAGAACAACAAGAATAAAGAAGAAAATGAATATTTTATTTTATGACAGAGTTTTGATTTATTACTGGTACTGTATGGAAGAGTTGGAGATGACATTATTGCATTCTAAAACTACATCAAAGAATAAACATGGTAAAAGACAAAGAATGTTTTCAGGTACAGATGACATTGAAGGGAGAACAACTGTGCCTAATATGATTCTCTGAATATATGTAGACTGAAAATTAGGTTTTTAATAGTCAAAAAAAAGATCCATTTGGAACATCCTTCCAGTAGTTCAACTAGATTTTATATAAAGTTTATTAGTTTACAAGTGAAATTACATGCTACTGCCTGCAAAAGTATGGAAATAAGCAGCCCTTTTCAGTCTTATTCCTCCTATTATTATAATAGGAAACATATTAAGGAGCAGAGTTCTGTGATCACTAGGAATTAAGAGACCTCAATGGCTCTATTATTATTAACATTGACAGATAACTCTGATACTGTTCTGAGGAAGTCTCAGCCTAACTGAGCATTATTACTTTTTCACTTCAACAAATTCTGCAGGCCATATCAGTATAAATTGCAGTGTTTCTCCTGCATTTTTGACACTCACAAAAATCTATTGTGAATACAAAGAGGCAAGTATTGATGAACAGTTGAGAAGTGTGAAAAACAAATTATATCAAGGAATTACAGCATGCAGGAGCTTTGAACCTTGTCCCACTTTCATATTCAACCGTGTACACATGGAGGCTGAATGATTTGGTAGAACTGTGCATGGCTGTCTTCTTGAAAACTATTTTTGGCAAGTGGTGGGCTGTCTTGAGGTACAATTACTTTCATAGCCATGCCTCGATGGTTGTTTCCAATTGAGTTGTTGCCGACTTGAAGGTGTGTTTATAGAGAGCTCTCCTCAAATCCAGTATATACATTTGAATACACACATACTGACACGGTATGTCTGGATAAACCACTCCAGATAAACACACGAGAATCAACCAAAGCGTTTCTGTTTACTGCGATAAGCCCAATCACATACTTGTAAAAACCCAACTTTGCTGTAGAAACCAGGCTTGCAGCTTCCTGACGCTCGTCTTTAGGGTGGATTTGGCTCAGCCTGTATCCCCTTCATCGCAAGCAAGCGCCAGGGCAGAACACGGATGTTGCCCATCTTTTGTCTCTGCCCGTCCCTCGGAGCGCTGCCCGGGGCAGGCCGAGCACGCACACGGGGCAGGCTGGCCAGGGCCGCGCTGGGTGCCAGGAGGATCTGCGGCCAGAGCAGGCCCGCTCGGGCTGGCTGCCTCCGGACCCCGCGGCTCCTCCAGCTGAGGCAGGAGCCCCCGGGCTGGCAGCGGTCCTGCCCCGGCAGCGCGGCTGCTCCCCCCGCTTCACCCCGACACAAACCGGCCTCCTGCCAGCGCACCCTCCGCAATCCGCCTGAGCCTCCGTGCCCCCGTGGTGGATCGTCCTTCCCGACTTTGCTCTGGGCGTCCCAAAGCTCCCGGTGAAGGAGGGTGCGAGCGCCGGCTCTCCCACAGCCGTGCGGACGCTCCGCCTCGCCCCGGGCCGTAAGGACCCGAGGCCGCGCCGCCGCTGGAGGGCAGAGCGCGGAGGGGCGGCGAGCGAGGGGCGGGCACTGCCGGGACGCGTCCCCGGCGTGTGAGCATGCCGCGCCGGGAGGAGGGATTCCTCGGCCGGGCCGGGGGAGGTTCGCACTGGAGTTAGCGCCGGGCAGGGAGGAAGAGCCAGCGCTGCCGGAAGCGGCGGAGCGGCGGCGGCGCTGGGAGCCCGCGGTGCCCCGCGGGCAGCAATGTAGCTGGGTGACAGCGGCCGGAGCGCGCCGCCTCCGCTGCCAGCAGGCCGGTGCGGAGGGTCGGGAGCCTCTCCGGGGAGGCGGCAGCCGCGCCTCGCATCGCCGTTCCCCCGCTTTCCCCTCGGCGCCGTCTCTCGGCGCGGCCCTCCCTCTGTTCCTCCCTCCCTCCGCCGCCGGCCAGGGGGCTGCGGCCGCCGCCGCTGCCATGGGGCTGCCCACGCTGGAGTTCAGTGACTCCTACTTGGACAGCCCGGATTTCAGGGAGCGCCTCAAGTGTCACGAGATCGAGCTGGAAAGGACGAACAAGTTCATCAAGGAGCTGATTAAGGACGGCAGCCTCCTCATCGGGGCCCTGCGAAGTGAGTCGGGCGGCGGGACCGGGGGTGGCTGGCAGGAGAATGGGCTTCTTTTGTTTGAATGGGCGCCGGGCGCGGGCTCCCCTGCCGGCAGCCGCCGAAAGGCGCCTCCTCAACTTTCACTGCCCCGCGCCC